>VDFB02304593.1:0-24782 GCA_007258455.2 Sequoia sempervirens | reverse complement strand
AAATACAAATTGTTGCCAAACCCCTTGAAAACCAATTGCAACTATTTTTTATATTTTTTTAAAACGTGTGTGGAAGTCCTAATGTTTTGTGTTTGCAAATGAAAAATCTATCACAAAATTATTTTAGCAACTTCTAGAAATCAACAAAAAGAAACTAGATGAATACCTATTCCAAACAATTGAGAGATGGAAACAAAGCAACAATCTTTGAGCATGCCAAAGAAACCTTAAAAAAACATTATCCAAGTGTGTGCTCCAAATTGCTCTATTGTTGTTTTTCTTTAAACCCTTGCTTCAACAATGATAAAAGGAAAACATTTCTTAAAGAGATGGAAGCTTGATTTTTTATTTTGAATCTATGTTTTTCCCTCCTCTCCTTAGGAACAATTCTTGGCATCTTCACGAGTAATTTCCTTTCTATTTTCTCTTGAAAATTTGCTCTCAACACCTCTAAAGGACACTTTTTACACGATGCAATTTTTTCATGTTCAAAACCTAAAATACTCTATGCACATGCTTTAGGGGCCATTGGTACTTTTCTTTACATTTTGATGTTGATTTTTGTCACTCAAGTGATGACACATGCACAAAAAGTCCTTGTTATACTTTTTTCCTAATCTCTCAATCATTTAAGTGGTTTTTCTCTCCTAGGGTACCCTAAAGGCATTGATGCACCTTTTGTTATGTTTTGATGTTCAATTTTGACTTTTAAGTGAAAAAGCATCCTCTTGAGTCTCATAAGTGGTTTTAATTTGTCATTGGAATTGAAAAGTTCATGCATTTTTTTGACAATGATTTTTTCACTTTAAATTTATCAATAATGACCTCCTCATGTAAAAGCATTCACTTAGATACTTATGTATCCTTTTTTGAAACATGGCATTCTCTATCCTCAATGTGCTTCTCCTCACCTATGCACATTTTTTCAACTTGAAATTGTCAAAAAGTAATCTTTTATCTAGGCACACTCTAAAGCCCTCATGACTATTTCCTTGGCTTAAAACATTTTCTCTTTCCTTCATCATCCAAGTTTTTTTCTTCGACTTACCCAATGTGCTAGAGAACTCTTTTCATTGACCCTACAAAAGTATTAGCTAGAACTAATGACAACAACATTGATAACCACTAAAAATAAAGATTCAAATTTAACTTCTTTTTTTGTTGGAGGATTTTATGTTACATGTATATCATTTTTGCAACCTAATACAACAACACAATCTCAACCTCATCTCTTATGATGTCAAATTCCGCCAAAATCATATAGAAAATGATTCCAATCTCCTCTCTTATAATGTTGAGGACCTTACACTCAATACCAAAGGAAAATCTATATGAATAAAACAAACATGTCAATTCCGTGTGATAGAGTGCAACCATAATCCTTGATAGTTCGAAAAAAACAGTCCTTAGTTGAGCATAGGTTGCTACATCTTTTAGTGGATGCACCCACGTTGAGGACTTATTGATTACTTTATTGCACAACCTCTTCATATTTAAGCAAAATCAAGCCCAATGTAACTCAAATATCCTTGCTTCATTAATATTTTAGGACTTTCACTATATTGTAACAAGAGCTGCAGTGCAGCGTAGTTCCTGCCAAGAGCTGGCAGGACAGTTTTGAGAAACTGGAGATTGTTAGAAAAACTGAACATATGACCATGATCTGTGTTCATAGAAGAGCAGCACGACTGTAGGTAATTAGATCCTGGTTAATACTGAGTTTGATGACCTGTAATTTTCATGTTATGTGCCATGATTTTCACAGTGATATGTTCATACCACTAACCTACTGACTCCTGCAATATAAAATAGACAATAAGAATGTAAGTGTATGACAAAAATACCAAGCTTTTCTGTGCACAATTAAAAAAACAACCAAGTGGAAGTCTGGATTTTACCAAGCTGCCTGTAATGGTACCCATATACCTGTATGCAAGCAAAGTACAAACCAGATAATCAGTAACCATAAAACAAAACTAAAGATTAGTATTACTTTTGGTATGGATATTTTTTAATTTAAATTGTAAAATAAACAATAAAAACACAATTTACAAGCTTGTCAAATTAAACATATAGGATCAAATGTGGAAATATGTAGTGACCAAGAAATTTATGTTAGTTTTCTTAAATAAATACAATGTTTGAACCAGAGACTAAGCGGGTAATTTGTAAACTTCTGATATATACAGAGCCTTTTCTTACAGATTTTACCAAAATTTAGTTCAGCATATCTTTGACTGTCATGGGTATCATGGCTTAATATGATATTGATCAACATTGATGAGTTCATCCCCAAAGAAAACTCATAGGCGCAGTAGAAACAAGTAGCATGGGTACCAAAAAGAACATGAGCATGTACCCAATTGAATGATCTGATGTTGTGGACAGGATAAATTTGTCCGCTCCAAGATTTTGATTTCTAGCTGGTGAAATTTAGGTTGAAATACTCAGCCACACTAGTCCAATGGTTAGCTGCAGGAATTTTTCCAACATGGTGTACACCTAATTGTTCCAAATAATTAAGGAATTACACCTAATTGCAGGAGGGATCATCTCAGTTGTTAAAACAGTAAAGAACCAACCCTTTGATCTCTGCATACCCAGAAATAGGGTTTTCACTATTCAATTGTGTATCAGATTGAAAATAGTAGATGGATTATTGATTGGTTGAATTATAGTGGCCATATCCAAGTTAGTATCTGCTTCGTTTCTGGTTAGCTTTTGAAAAGCGAGGCAATGTAAATTGTGTTCGCTAAGGTGATTGAAATTCTGAATCAATGCCAACATGATATGCAATTGGAAACTGTATTTGTATTATTTGTGCATAATATCTTATCGATCACTATGTAAGTGAACATGCAATCACCTATCTGTGTATGCTATCTGACCTAAGCTCCTCATACTAAACAAAGCTTTTGGAATTACTCTGAATGGGAAGGATCTTATCTCAAACAGATACATATGATTGGAAAACTATGAAACAACTATTAAACTTAAGAGCTATGTACTGCCCAATCTAAAAGCATAAGGTTTGGCAATGGAACACACATTTTTTTGTCCTGATGAGGAAACCAGGAGGTTAACCTGAAACATCAATATAAAACAGTTAGACACAATCAAAACAAGTCATAGCCTTTATTACATTTGCAAAGCGTAAACAACCTATATCATCAATAATTGTCAAGATCAATCTAATCATCATCGATGTAGATCTACTGGCAGGAGATTCTATTGTCAATCTTGTTGGAGTAGATGATATTGATGCTAAAGAAGGGCCTATTAGACATGTAGATGATGTATCTTATGATAGGTCAAGAGCTTGGAAAGCAGAGTTTAAGTGGATTACTCACGCTAACATTTGAACCTCAAACCCATTCAAAAAGCCATGGAGTCAGAAAAAGAAAAAACATCGTGCCGCATATTATCAACAAAGCCATCTCCAGTATGCATGTAAACTGTTTGGCAAAATGCCTCTAGTTGCTCTCCAAAACTGAAGAGATTTTTAAAATGGCATTAAGAAATTTCTTCACAATTTGTAAAAGCTCATAGAATTTTGTCTGAAGTTGTTGAAATCATTAAAGGATTTACATCTATTAAACAAACATGAGCCCCAAAAAAGGCATGTGAAAGGTGAACCTGGTTGAAAGTGAATGTAATGAATAGCAAGTACAGAAACAGGATGAGACCAATGTTAAATCAAGGCCGAACACTTTGGAAGCAACTTCTCGTCTCTGTCCATGACCTGATTGTCAATCAACACAAATCAATTTATTTCTGTCATCCATAGCTTTTAGTTAATAATAGTATAAGAAATTGAGAAAATGAAAAACAACCACACAAAACTCTTTACACAGTTTTTTTGCCAGATTTCCCATATTATTCATGGACAGTGGAAACATAAGATGTAAAAAAATAACTATTATAAAATTAGAAAAAAATCGATTAAACCTAAGATGTAGAAAAAATAGCTATTCAAATAAAACAACCACCCTTACAAATCTCAACTGTCCCAAACAAACCCACATTCTGACCTATCAAAACCACTCCCTAGCTAAAACTACAATTTCAGAACATATTCTTTATTCAACTGTTTTTCACATGGTTTGCAATCAGTTCCATAAAAATCATCCCTAGTCCTTGAATTGAAGAATCCCATAAAATGTGAAATTATACAGTAACTATGTAGATATGATCCAAAGCAAACTAAGCTGACCAATAAATAACCACGACACAACTATCAATGGGCTAGAGTGTGATAGAGGTGGATAAAAAGTTCAGATTGATATTTGATGCTTGCATAGCCATCTTATCTTGATCGCACTCTTAGATCTCCATAGAAATCTGAATTCATGAACCTTGTAATTGGCATTCTAAAACTGCCCTTGCTTCCTCCATGAACAGGATCTTGAGAAAAAGATAATGTAGTTTATATTTGCTCAAAAGGCAAATGGAAATAACAAATTACAGATGGCCCTACCATCTGCAGTCTCGTCTGTTATGCTTCAATAGCATGACTTAACCAGGAAATTGACTAATAAAGCAAAAGCAAAGATTAGTGCTACCATATTTTTTCTTACAACACACAGGTTAAGTTGTAGAGCTTTTTCACTGTACAGGAACTCAATCTACAACTCCAACATTTCATCGCCCAGGTTTGGGAGACTGTCTTTTGGGTGAATTACCTGTGTAACTAGTAGGTTGACATTGTTTGGGAGAACTATGTACAACTAGTAGGTTGACATCGTTTGGGAGAACTATGTGTAAGTAGTAGGTTAACATCATAACAAGTACAGATGAGGCAGATATGAATCTACTCAAAGCCCTTTTCAGTTTTATCAGCCGGCCTATCTTATCCATAAGAATTAGGTTTCTTCTCAGCCCATGTTATTTATTTCCAAAGCTTTAGCCCAGCCAAACTTGAACATTGTTTCACCTGATCTACAAGTCAGATGCCAAGCTCCACAAATTACTAAACCCCAGCCCTATCTACAGCCTTCACAAGATCACACTTCCTCATCCCATTTCAAATAAGTTATAGATAGCTATACACTATACAGTCAACATCTGCAGAGATATGACTCATAAGGTAGCTGTCTTATTTCAAGAATATGTTGATAGTGATGCAACACAACCTATCCTGTCTCCTGCTATTCTATTATATTTTCCTATATTCAATTATCATTTCTAATATTCTGGGTGCACTTACTACTATCTTGAGGTATACTTCTAGGTGTCCCCTTTTGTGTTATTGCATTTATAATTTTATGCAGCATAGCTTAAAATCTTTAATGAGAAGCATGAAATTTTGGTGGATCTTCTTCAGAAATTCCTCTATGAGGGATAAGGCAATTATTTAAATCAGGATATCCATTCTAAAATGTCACATTTTCTTTGTAGTGACATTGTTTTCCTATGGGCTAATCTGTTTTATATCATAGTTTTAAGGACTTATAAAGTCTTATTGTTCAAGTCAATTACAGCTCCATAAAAATGATACTCTGCGTTCAAAACAGTTACAACGAATGTTGAAATTTAGAATTTGATTCTTATCTTTTTAAAGAAGATTATACTCTTTTGGAGCTGTTTTTGTTTCAATCCTTATCTTGAACATTATGGGTCGTTGTATTGTTATTTCTGCTGGTTCTCATTGACAGCTGTTTGGATGCATTATCAATTGCAATGATTCTTTTGCTTGATTCAACATAAAAAAAACATGGTTATTACTGTAAGATCTCTTGATTAGCCAACCATGTTTATGTTTCTGTCAGTCAAGGACCTTTTGCTTTTAGTAAGGTAAGCTATAATAGGAAGATGCCTGGAAAATGCATTTTCATATGTGGCGTACAAATGTGCTAAGAAATCTAGCAATTGGAAAGCATATTCAAAGACCCCAGTATATGTGTGAAAATGTATTGTAGGCCCATCAGAGGTTGGACTTAAGAATTGTATCATCTAATTTGCCCTGTAGTTGTTTTAGTAACAGTGTTTATCATAATTTTTTATTCAAAGTTTTATTCATCACCGTAGAAGATCAAAATTAGTGGCATACATGATCCCTATTGTCTGTAGATACTTTGTAGTGTTCTATATAAAAGGTCAAACTCGAAGGAATGTTAAAAGATCAAATTTTGAAACAGATTTTTTGCATAAAAGAAAAGACAAACTACAAGATGGAGGTCAAAATTTTACTTAAAGTGAGGATCTAATCTTATGGTCAATTTTCCTTTTTTTTAATTTGGCAAGGTACTTAAGCCAGATGCCAAGTTATGACTATCATTTCAGCAACATGATGAATGCAAATATAAAATTCTTCCATAAAATGTAGGTGTTGCAGATATAAAATTTTACGTTGAGTATCAATTGTGACAAATATCTCATCGAATCCTTAACAAAAGCAATTTAAGTTGTACAGGAAAGATGCAGTCAGCCCAGACTAGCTTGTGGGAGGCAAATGGATTGGATATTTGCGTGCAGAGCATGTTCAAAATTCTGGAGTTTCAGGACAGCCCTCCATGATTAACCACACCCTCTATGATCAAGCTTTGGCCAACCTCTCTACTACTATAAAATTATTTAAGGGATTCAAATGTTCTCCAAAAAAAGTCAGTGAACAAGTAAAGGAAAACCACACAATGCTACATCAATGGAGTGGGAGACTCCTATCTATTGGAGATCTAGATCATTATAGCAAAATTTAAAAACATACAGAAAAAGGGAAAAAATAATAATTTGAGGCCTAGAAAAAGAAGGTTTGAAAACAATGCTTACATTTTGCTGAATTCTGAAAACCAAATGAAGATACAGTACTTTCAGATGCTGAAGATGCATTTGCACCAAAAGAAGCTGGGATACCAAGAGATGTCTGTGTGTTTATTGCACTACATGCAAGGGATGTGATACCAAATGCCTGTGTAAAAGTAGAACCCAATGCCAATGTACTAGTTACTCCAAAAGAGGTGAAAATATTGCTCCCTGCACGTTGTTGGCTTGGAGAATTTGAATGTCCAGCAAAATGCAATTGCTCTATGTCATAGTAACATTTTGCATATAGAAAAACCAATACAAGAACATGTTGCAAATTTGAAGAGGACAGCTGCAACAACAATAATATGAAATGACTATATCACCTTTATTTCCCAATTGATAATCCTCCCATCTTAATTCTTCTTGACTCATCTTCTGGTATTGTTGCATCGCACATATGGAAATAATTTTTCCAGGCGCTTTCCAATCGAGTCTGTTATCTGCCTCAGTTGTACTTGTGTATGATGTCATCCCACTTCCATACAGTCTTCCAAAAGGTATTCCCTCAAAATCCTTTCTACTATGAGTTGGAGTTAAAGATTGAGATCCTGCATAATGTCAGATGATATTGCTTACTGCTTAGTACAATTTGTTAGTCTACACATCTCTAAAATCAATTCTATAAAATTAGTTGTACATGAAATGAATAATATTGCATTACAAACTGTAAATTAAAATATGGAAAGTTCGATGCTAAATACAAAATGATTCAGAGAGAGGCAGAACTGAAAAATTAAGCTCCCCTGTTACAATAAACCTATATAATGTAGCTTGGATAGTAAAGCATACAAATGTATAAATTGGAGAAAATGAAACAAGTGTGGAGCTGCCAATCAAGTGATCAAACCCATTTTCTTCACTGAAAGCTAGAGCATGACTAAATAAAAAGCTAAATAAAAATATAGAATTACCACTGAGCTCTGCTTTTTTGGTTCGTCAATAGCATGGGATTATGCATGTTGAAAACATTTTTTTCTCACACTACCATAAAGTAACCTGAAATTAAAAGATTCAAAGTATTCACCAAATTATATGAAATTTTATGAAATTTGAATTTAGTAGAGACTAGAGACCTAATGGAAAATTAACATAACAAATGACAACCAACTTGCAGAATGAACAAGAAATGTAAAAATTGTTGTGCAACAATACCTCATGTCCTTCTTTCACTCTTAATTTTTCTTTTTTAAAGATGATATGAGAAGCCGGTATGAAACCCTAACCCTTAAAAAGAAACTCTGCTATAGCCGGTTTTAAACCCTAGCACAGTAAAGATAAGAGAAATAGACCAAACAATAGAATGGAACTATTATCAGCCCAGAACATTCAGGCCAGCCATATTCCATAAAAACACTCAATCATAGGGAACAAGAGATTGAGAAGGTCGACCAGCCACATCTCCTCTGCATGCAAACATTGACACCAAGTTAATCGCCAACTGTCACAGCCTGTCAGCTGCAAATCGTTTATCATGCGCTCTCTTGCCTTGAAACTACAATAGCCCCTGACAACCTATGCAGCACCAACCACAGGCAGACAAAAATGCTGAATAAATATTTTGACATAAAAATCATGCATCTTTACCTACAAAACTTAGAAGCAAGTAACAAATCTGGAAAAATCTGCAATGTCATTGGCTGTTGAACCCTAGTTTATTCACTAGTTAATGATCTAAGCCTCCACAATAGTTCCCGGCAGGAAATAATAAAAATATAAAGTGTTTGCTATTTTGAAGGGCTAGATGCCCGGAACTAACTTTGCAAGATTTAGAACTTTAGTCCCAAACACCAAGTCAATCCCACATATTGCCTTCTTTCTTCCCTACTACCCAGTAAAAGGAGGGGGCTTCAATGCAAAGTTGGAATGGCTACTGTTAGCAAGACCAAAGTTCTAACTGCTTCGTAAAGCTACTGAGGGAACAGTTTTTATATAATAAAAAGGAAACAGAAGAAACACGTTCCACAAGCTTTGTAGGTTAATTAATATTTATATTTAATATTCAAAAACATTACCTACCTTACCTAAACTGCCTACTTCAAGAAGCATAATCTCGTCACAATGTTTGAAGGAAGATAAAAGGGCTTTCTGAAAAGGATCTGAATTACCTGTCTTAAATTACCTTACCTAAACTGGGAAGTAGGTGGCTAAGCTCTCTTTAGGTTATCCTATTCACTTACCTTAATGATGAGATTTTAGAATTTTATCTTACTGTATTGATTCGTTAAATAATTCTACTTACTGGCAAAGGAGAGGTTAGGCTAAAATACAGAATATGGCAATGCTGAAATGCTCTAGAACTCGGGATATAGACCAGTGCAGAGTCACTAAGCTATTCTGTTTATAAGAATTCTATCCATTACTACACTAAACCATATCAAAAGGGTGGTCATGAAAAATTAAAATTAACTACACAAACGATGCAGAAATTCTGGGTAATTTGGAATGTGTTTTATTATTTTAATCCAAGACAGTGCCTGCCCTGTATCCAGTGCTTTTGGTTTTTGGCCTATAAATATGCCCGTGGACTCTACCAAACCATAACTCATGTAATTTTGAATTTTGTTTAGTGTCATTTCATTGTTCGACATTTACAAGAAGATCGTACTTGCTTGTATATTTACAATTGTGCCAATATGGAATTTTGCTTCAAAGAATCTCAATGAAAATGGAAATCATAATTTGAAACTATAGTCGCACCTTATTCTAGAGGTTTGCAGCTCGTAATTTTTTTCCTAAATCACCAATAATCCCCACAAGAACAAATTCCATTGGTGAAACAATGGAAACGATTCGCATCCCTCACAACAATTTGACGCCCTGCTATCTTGGAAATGAACTTGGTGGCAGTGTGGCAGTCACCACAGATGCGAAGATTCTTGAATATTCTAATTGGCTGCGTTGGGGTTGTACTGATCAGCCCAAAAGCAATTGCCAATCTCTCACTGTGATGATGCAAATACTTTTCCTTCTGCTCCTCTTCTACATCATGCAGCACAAAGTTTGTATCTGGCACATAACCACTATCCTTCATCTGCTTCAACAATTCCTCCAGCTTTGCATAGATTTCCTCTGTTTGAGGATGTGACCTGTCTCTCACAGCAAATGTATGCACCTTATTTCTGACCTCAATCCAACTAAGTCCAGGTTCTTTTACTACTCCTCTTTCTTTCATAATTCTTCTCATCTTCGCTACATCATCCCACCTGCCACCTGCGGCATAAATGTTTGACAACAAAACATAAGCAGAGGCATCTTTTGGTTTCAATTCGAGAATTTTCTCTGCAGCATGTTCACCTAGCTTTATATTTCCTTGAATTCTGCAGCCCCCGAGCAGGGAACTCCAAACCAAAGAATTGGGTTCCAAAGGCATCTTTTGAATAAAATCCTGGGCTTCGTCAAGAAGACCAGCGTGGCAAAGTAGATCAACCATGCAAGCATAGTGATTTGCTTCAGGAACAATCCCATGGTCTCTAGTCATAGAATTAAAATACCTATAGCCCTCGTCCACTAAACCTAAATGATTGCATGCAGAGAGAACACAGAGGAAGGCGACGCTGCTAGGTTTTACACTTTCGTCCTGCATCTGCTCGAATATCTGTATAGCCTCTGTGCTACAACCATGCTGGGCACATCCTGCAATAATTGAATTCCATGAAACAGTATCACGTTGAGGAGCTTCATCAAAAACTTTTCGTGCATCTGACATACTTCCGCACTTGGCATACATATCAACAAGAGCACTTGCCACAAATGCATCAAACTCGTGCCCACTCTTAATGGTATGGACATGAAGTTGCTTGCCATGTTCCAAAACTGATAAAGTGGCACACAATCGGAGAAGAATCGAGAATGTGAAGTGATCAGGGTTGATGCCATCATCTTTCATTGAACAGAAAAGTTTCACAGCCATCCCGCAACGTTCAAGACAAGCATACCCATTAATGACCGTATTCCAGAGAACTAAATCTCGTTCAGACATTCTGTCAAACACTTGGTGTGCACATTCTATGGCATCATATTTAGCATACAGGTCAACAAGAGCACTTCCAATAAAAACATTCGAATCATAACCACTTTTAATAACTTTCGCATGCACCCATTTGGCTTGTTGCAAACTAGACAACGCACTGACAACAGTGGAGTATGTAAAATGATTGGGCATCACTCCGACTTCTTGCATTTCAAGAAAAAGTTGCAGAGCTTGCGTGGGAGATCCGTTGTGAACATATCCTGTAATGATGGTAGTCCAAGTAACCACGTCTCGTTCAGACATTTTGTCAAACACTTTGCGTGCATCCTCCACACTTCCACACTTAAGGTACATATTAATCAACCTGCTCCCTAGAGCAATGTCTACATCAAAACCAGTAGTAATTATGCGGCCATGAACAATCCTGCCTTGTTGCAGTGCTTTCTGTTGTATACATCCCTGCAACAGCCGAGCATAAACGTTGGAATCTGCTACAACTGGATTTGTTTCATTCAAATATAGAACGTCTGATTTTCTACTTGATATTGGAATGGATGCAGTAGAAACGTTAGGCACATACATGGTAACAGCTGAGTGTGGGTGCAAACAAAATTTGTTATGCGATAATAGAAAATTTAATGTCGGCCTTTTAAAGGAAATTCCTCTTCCCTTTTTGTTTAGTTGACAACAAGCAGACATAGTCACTGCCATGGCTATGCTAAACTGCTTTAACTGATGAATGGTTAGGTTTGAAAATTACATTTGAGACAAACCAGAGACTGCACTTCAAAATAAACCGTGGATACCCAACAAACTCCATCAGATTGAGTGTTTCGTCAACAGAAAACGTATTGCATAGCCAACCTGCACATACGCGCTCGTCCTCATATGAGGCACTCAGTCTTCAGAAAGTATTCTAACATCTATTGAGTGGTCTTGAAAAATACTCAAAAAATATATATTATCGAGCCCGCCAAATACAAATTTCGTAATACCCACTTAGTAAAAACTTTTACCTAATTGTTAACAATGCTTCCAGATTAAATTGCGTTTGAATTCAGGATTTAATTGTGTTTAAATTTTATTTTATTATCTAAAAGAAATAATTTAGAATATAGTTAGTAGTAGTGTAGAAATCTAATGTCTTTTAATAAAATCACACTTCTCTTTCACTGTTTTTTAATAGTCCAGATACAAATATTTAAATTTTATTTTATCGTCTTGATTCATCATCAAGATGGGGAGAGCAAGAAAAAATCATTTAGAATATAGTTATTTTTAATGAACAACAATTTGCACTTGTAAAATCTAATGTCTTTTAAAAAATTCTTCACATTTCTCTTTCAATGTTTTTTAATTGTCAAGATAGAAATATCTTACAATTTTATTTTTTAACTATTGTACAAATAATAATCTTCTGTAGTTTAGAGTAAAATATGAAGAGTCTTCACATAATCAAATTTTCTTGGGGTATGATCTCAAATCCATTCTTTTTTAGTATATGTTTGAGCATGAAAAATGTTATTACCTGTTTAATTTACTTTTACCTAATAAATCTAATCACACTAAACTTAAGCTAACTTAGAGATATTATATTTTTTTGTCTCACCTAAGAGGGGCTTCACATATTTTCTTGTATTTGTACCAAATATTTTACATATGTCACACCTTTTGGAGAGTTAGTTAAAAGTCTACTCATATCTTCCTTCTTTCTCAATGTCCTACACATACAAGGATTTCATTGTATATTATTGATTCACTTTTATGATAATTTTTGGTATTATTGTGTACACATTCATTTGTGAAATATTTTAATTTTACATTCATTATATTATTGCTCTGATATGGTATCAAAGCTATGAATAGAAAACATTGTCTCATTTTTTATTGAATTTCACACTTAGCCCTATTATTGGCATGTCTTAGAACCAAATGGACACCACCATCGAGTTTGGAAGGATCTAAAAAGTTAGCAGTGCAATGCAAGGAAAAAATATGGACCTACAAGATAAAAATTAGCATACGTTTGTGCTTATACAATTTCTTTTGTAGCATCTGAACTCATGTTTACCCATTGTTTCTTTAGAGATTTTTAATTCATGACATTTTTTGGATGTTTTCTAGTCTAGATCTAAAAAAAATCATCATTTTTTTTGTTTTGTGAAGTTCATTCTATTTTTGCTACCTTCTCGAGTTTCGTAAGGGTTTACACCATCAAAATCATTTATCATCACTCAATTTTTTTATAAGAGTTTGCATCAATTTTCTATCATCAATCAATTTTTGTGTTTGTTTTTTGTAGGTTTTTCATCAATCCATCTAGGTGTTGCACAAATTGTCATCTATTGCAAGGCATCACCAAGTTTTCAACTAGGTGTGCACCTCCAAACCCCCGTCTTATATGCCACTAGGTTTTCAACTCAATTTGCACCTTAAAACATCATCCTTGTCCATTGTTAAAAAAAAAATCCTATCCTTGCATCATCAAAAAACCTCTACTTTCTACAATATTGAGAGGACCTTTGACCTACATAAACACTCCAAATTTTAAACTACAAGAAGACTTTGAAGTTTAACCTGTAATTTGAATTTTAATTTTGAAGCTACAACTAGACTCTGAAGTCTAACCTACAACTAGACTCTAAAGTCCAATCTACACGATAAATCCAAATCTAAAACCAAACTCTAAAGTCTGACTTGTAAGAAGACTCTAAAGTCCAAATTTCCAAAAGACTCCAAAGTCTAAATCTACAAGCAAGCTTCAAAGTCTAATCTACAACCAGACTCCAAATTCTACTTGTAAGAGGACTCTAAAAGTAAAAATCTACAACCAAACTCTAAATTTTGACTTGCAAGCAAACTCCAAAGTTTAAACTACTAAAAGAATTTGAAGTCCAAACTATTCTAGACTTTGGTCTCTAACTCAACCTCTTATTGTTGGCTTCCAGACTCCAACATAAATTAATAAGACCTTGACTATTGTGGGCTTCTAAACTTTGTCACACATTTATAGAACTTTGACTATTGTAAACTTTCAAAAATTGAATTTAACTTGTGCAACATTCCAAACTTCAATACTATGCTACAAATTTGCACATGTATTGTTCTTTAACTATTTTTCTAGTCTCAAATTGAATATTATATTATTTATTATAATTTTAAAGCCTTGAAAATTCTATTTTAAAAAAAATTGTTAAAATTGTGTTGTATTATAAATGATCAATTTACACTTTCAAAGTTGTAAAAATTATAATCAATAAATTGTTAATTTTGGGGGGAAGGGGCTAATTTTATAGCACTACTCAAAATTGGGGGTGTAATAGTGAGAATTTGATACAACAAAGGAATAATTACCTTAATTAAATTAAACTTTTCACTACCTCAAAGAAAATTAAAATTCCTATACCAAATTACAAGACTAAGAAAATCAATAGAAATAGATGCAAGTGTCTAAACATAAATTAACATTTATTTTAACACTATAAACTATAAAGGAAATATTTAAAATACGTTTTTATTGGAACTAATGAGATAAATAAAATTTATTTCTTATTGAAAATAGAAGCATATACATAGAGAAACCTAGCACTGAACATACAAGATTTTTGTCTCAAACATTAATGCATGATACAAACATCCTTACAAAGTGTTGTCCTCCTTCACCAGTGACTTCAAAACTATCCAAAATGTGTAGTTTGAATGCTAAAACTCTTTAACCTACACATAAAGAGATGAGAAAAATTGTTGGGGTTGTTTAAGGGCATGCCTTAGTCAAACCCCCATTTTGGTCTTTCGACCTCCACAAACAAACAAAGAGAGATATATGATAAAAATATTTTAAATATTAGTTTCATTAAGTACTAAAATCACATAGATAAAAAGTAAAAATGGATAATGGTGGTTTGATGTGATGTAAAAGGTTTTTGGCGATGATTAGTCGCCTAAGGGACCCAAAGACCGAGGGAGAATTGTGTGGCAAGCCCTTGTCTACGTCTATGATGGAGGAGGATTCAATTCTCCTCCATGAAGGTTTGTATTGTACTTGTGTAAGCGGTCTCCCTCCTAGTACTTTTCCTCATTTCTCGATTTTGCTTGAATGCTCTAGTTGTTTGGTCTTGTTTTTCCTTTGTTTTGCATTAAATAAGGAGCTAGTTGCTTCGGATCCCAAGTAGTGATTTGAGAGAAGTATATTGTCACTTATGGTTTGTAATGGATGGTAATCCCCATCCGAATCCCCTGATGGGGTTTCATACAACTCCATGGGATTCAATTCTTTTCATGATGTGGTTGTGAAGAGACTATAAGTGCCTTTCTTTGCAACCTTCATCTCGAAAGCACTATCGGCATGGAAGGATTCAATAGACAAGATGGAGAGAGACAAGGTAATCAACATCCTAGAAACCCTAAAGCCTTATCTCTTTCCCCAATCAATATGGTCATGGCTTTCAATAATGAAAAAGCGAGTAAGTTAAAAAATCTCTTTAAAATTTAGATGAATGGATTGTAAATATATGGGGCAAAAAAATTGGCATACAAGTTTCTTTTTATTGAATGATTCAAAAAGGTCTCTTTCTGGTGTTTTTCTAAAACCCTAAAATGTAGGAAATTGTGACTACAAATCAATTTTGGAACATTGGGAAATGCACATTTAGAGCCCTAAAATGGTCACCTAAGGCTATCTATGAAGAGGTGTTGGAATTATCTGGCCCTCGATGGCTAATTTTTAAGAATGTGCCTCCTCTATTGTGGGAAGTCATCCCTCAACTTCTCTCATCTATTGGGAAATTCATTAGAATTGATGATTCTAAGGTGATCCTTTTGCATATAGATGTTAGGGTTTTGATATCCTTGCTACCCAATATGGAAATACCATAAACTATTAAAATCTCATTACAAGAGACTATGCTTTCATCTAAAATTAAGGTTTTGGGAGATATCAATGCTTGCTACTCTATATTAAACAAGGGAATATTTAGATAAATTTTCCTATCATTCTTAACATACTTAATAAAAGGAAGCCAAACCTTAACACTAATCTTGCACCGATAAATAAAATTTGAGCCATCCTTGCCTCAATTGAAAATATCTTTGACTTGATAAATGACCCTAAACCCAATTTGGTTGGGGAAAGTAATTCAAACAATTTGTATTCTAATGTTAAAACAATTACCTCCTCACCTCTTGAAAAGGGCTCCATCTCTTAGGTTGATTTGACTCCCTCAGTCTAAGGTGTCAATTATATTAGCCCCACTTCCCTAGAGTTGTGCAACCCTAAATTTATCCCCTCCACTAAGTTGGGAAAAAACCCTCCCTTAGATTCTTACCCTGACATTCATTTTGAGGGTTGTGATGCCTCCAAACCACATGTCACATGTTCCTCTGAAGAGCCTTTGACTCTTGAGGATCCCAGCTCTTTCTCTTGGCTTGACCAACTTCTTATGAAACCCTGATTCAATTGTTAATCTCAATGAAAGTTTTCCTACACACTCCAAAGTAGAAAAGAATAGTGCACAACAATAAGTAATGGATAAAATATGTCAAAATATTGAACTTAACAATAACCTTAAATATTGATTAAAATGGAAAAAATGCATTGACTAGAAATAATAATGGGAATCCTAGTCCTAATGAAATTCCATGCTCTTGAAATATGTACAAATTGGATATTACCAATTCTTCTAGAAATAATGAGTCAAATTTTGAGGTTAAGAGCATTGTTAAAAAATTTGAAAAAATGAATCAAAACCATAGGAACTTGCAAAAATCTAAAACTGGGTTAGAATCATATTCTATGAATGGGGACAAAATAGGGGCAATGAGCCTTAATATTTAGATTTCATGGAGGATGTGGATAATGAGTTTGGATCATAAATTGACCAAAGGAATAGGTCTTTGTAGGCTCCTGGGGTTTTTACCTCAAATCTAACTACTACTCCTAAAATTCAATATGAGGTTATCTACCCAATTTGGGGCAATAAAATGCATCTTGATTAAATTTGAATAAGGATGTGCAAAATAATATCAAAATTGCCCCTAATGAGAAGGGGATTGACAACCTAATAAGGTGCAATGTATATCTCTATCAAAATGTGGATAATAAGGTGGGAAAATCAGAAGCCCTTAGAGAAACTAATGGAAAGGAGCAATACATAGGAGGGTCTGAAAGGAAGCACCTCCCTGCTTCTAGATATCCCCCCAACTCAGACATTTTTGCAAAGGTTAAATTAATTCCTATTGGTAATGAGAATTTGAATGTTTCAAAATATAAAAGAAAGAACATAACTAAATAATCCCTAACACATTCACCAAAAGAAAAGAGGTTGAAAATAGTCTTCCTAAATGCTTTGATAGATTTAGGAAATCTATGGATACTTCTGAATAATATCCAATATGGGATTGCACTTTACATCATGGAATTTCAGGGGACTCAATTCTCCTGATAGGAAACACATTGTCTAAAGGTTTTTGAACCTACTCAAAAAGAAAGATGTTGTATTCCTCCAAGAAGAAAAGACCACCAAATCTACTCTTGAAACCAATCTTAATTTTATTTGGAAGGACTCGGTCCAATATGTAACCAACCATGAGAAAGGGAAAGGAGGATCTATCATACTATTATCTAATTTATGGGCTCAATATGTGAAGGGAAATGGATCTTTACCTTGTCAAAGGGTTGCATGGGTGGTTATTGAAAAGGATGACTTTAAGGTTGGCTTATGTTCATTATATTCCCCTAATGACTAGAAGGGAACAATTGAACTATGGAAATGGATATAAAACCTCCCGAACATCTCTTTGATAACTAGAGGGGATTTCAACATAGTTAAGCATCAGGAAGATAAGAGTGGTGGAATGAAATTGGAATGGAAAGGTGATGAACTCTACTTCTAGTCAAAATTGAAAACTAAAATCAATCATTTTCACTCCTTGAGTGGAAACAAAAAATATAATAAGGACATTTGGTACACCTGGTGTAACTCCGAGAAAGGTAATAACATAATTTATTGTAGACTAGATAGATTTTATGTAAACAAAGATTATTTTTAGCTTTGGAAAAGATGAAAAGGGAAGTATCATTAAGGTCTACCCTTATACATTATTTGATCACCATCCTATCCTTGTGGAAATTTTTTTGAATACTATGGATAACAATGAGTAGAGAAGAGAAAATGCATTCAAACTCAACACTATTGCATGGTGTTGTGTTTACTCTTAGAGAAATTAATAGATGGATGATTAAAGATAGATCAGTGGCTAAAACATGGGAACATAATGTGAATGGATGGAAAATGATCTTTCAAACCATAGGGAACAAAAGAGCTATGGATAATAGAAAATTAGAGGCTAACCATAATGAGAAGCTTCTATCTACTTAAACAAATATTCAAAATGAGCCTCCAATATGGAACTAAATGAAGAATTGACTCTAATCAAGGACTCTTTGAGAAGAATGCAATCCAAGAAAATTCAAGGTTTGAGAGTAAGATCCAAATTGAATTGGTTAAACAATGGGGACAAAAGATCTATTCTTTTCTTTAGGACTTTAAAAAATAAGGAAGTAAAAGAGAATATTGACAAAATTTGGGTAGAAAATAGGAATATCCATGACTAGGAGGAAATTAAAAGCTCATTCCTCAATTTATATAAGAATTTTTTTTACCTTTGAGGGCTAAAGCTCAGCCAATTACTTTCAAGGAACTTGTGTAAGCAACTTATCTCAAAAAAACTATCACAAGATCAAATCAACAATCTAGATAAGGAAATCACATTAGAGGAAATTAAGAGTTATTTCAATGTTTTAAATAATGATAAATCTCTCAAGGTTGATGGAATTATTATGGAATTCTACAAGCATAACATTGATTGGATCAGTGAAGACTTATTATAGCTATATAATGAAGCTATTCAAAAAGGGAATCTGGGGCATAATACCAATAAGGATGTAATTAAGTTGATCCCTAAAGAAGGAGATAAAACCCTCATCAAGAATTGGTGACCCATCACCCTTTTGAATGTTTCTTACAAAAGCATAGCCAAGTTTTTAGCCACTACATTGGTGGATATCCTCCCTAAATTCATCAGTAATACTCAAACTAGATTTATAAAGGGCGGATATGTCTTGGAGAACTTGCTGACCACATGGGAAGCCATGAACTAGGACAAACAATCTAATCGAAATGTGGCCATGTTTCTTTTTGAATTTGAAAAGGCCTATGATAGAGTAGAAAGGGATTTCTTTCTCATGACTTTGGAGGTGTTTGGATTCCTTGATAGATTTCTCCATTTGGTTAGAACTCTTATAAAGGATTTTGTTGCCTAGATTGAGATAAATGGCTCTTTAACTAAAGAATTTAAACTTAAAAGATCAATAAGGCAGGGATGCCCCTTGCCCCTATCTTATTTTACATTGCCTTAGATGCAATTTTATACCTCCTAAGGGATACCTCTACATCTCCTAAGGGTGCATCTCCCTCCTTAACAAGGAAGATATATTAAATCTACAATTTGTTGGTGATACAACTTTACTCCTAAAACTTAATGAGGATAATATGGAATCCCTCATGATGAAACATAGACCTTTTTGTGATGCCTCAGGAGCCAAAATCTTAAATGCTAAATCTATTATGCTAAGGTGGTAGGATACCCCCCAAATTGGTTTGTGAAATATGAGTTCTAATGGGGGGTCCCACTAAGAAAGTAAGATATTTTGGTATTGTGTTTGTTGTTAACACATGTATAAAGGACATGTGGCTATGGATAAAGGGAAAGATTGAGAACAAATTGGATAAATGGAATAAATAGTTTCTCTCCTTGGATAGAATAATACAAATCTTCCAAAATATTATATCCTCTTATAGTTTATACTACTCTTTGATGTGGGTTTTTATTAGTTACCAAGTGAATGAAATCCGAAAAATAATTAGAAACTTCTTATGGTTAGATGGTAAAGGTAAGAAAAAATAATACTTTGTAAAATGGTACTGGTGTTGTTTGGGTAAAAGTAGAGGGGGCCTAGGCTTGAATGGGGTGTGGCCCTTGCTATCAAATGGATCTTGAAAGACATGGAAGGGAATGATTCATGGAAATTCCTAATAAGGAACAATATCCAACTTGTAGTACCCAAACAAGCCAAATCTTGGAAGATGGTTCCATTTAGTGACTTGGTAGCTTATACCTTTCTAGTAGCTCCTAGAGGGTCTAATGTTTTCAAAATCATATGGAAATCCTAGGATTAGATCAAATAATTTTTTATTAATAATAATTTCATGAATGGAAATAAGAAGGTCCTTGAGAATAGATCCATCTGGTGGAACCTAAAGCACAAGAATAATCCATTAGCCTTAATGTAAGGATGCTCTGCCAAAAGTTGGGCTACCAAAGGAATCAAGAGCTTCAGAGATATATTGAGTGATGGCCAAGTTAAAACATGGGCCTCCTTAAGCAATGAATTTAATCTTCCTCCTTCAAACTGGAGAACTTATTTTATGCTTAGAGAAGCATGCACAGTTATTATGTTGCCCAAAGAGTCCAACCAAGAAACTAACTATTTTAAATAGTTCAAATGGATAGATGGTTGTAAAATTCAAAAACTAAATACTAAAATCATTTATAAAACATTAAGTAACAAAATTTATGTATTTGATCGTCTTAACCAAATTTGGAATCTTGCTCTAACTAATAAATAATGGTAGAGTATCTTTATAAAGAATTGATCTAATATTATTGATCCAAAGAAATCATGCTTTAAGTGGCTTTTAAATATTCAAAAACTACCTTATAAAGTTATCCATACTAATGTCGATTTGTGCAACACTTGTAAACAACCTCAAACTGTAAAACACATATTTTTTATTGTTTTTATGCAAAATAAGTTTGGAATTTATTTTAATTTGATCTTAAAGGACATAAAGATAACATTATCTAGATTGAAAAACTATTTGGGAATGTAAATAGACTAAATAAAGAATGAATTTTTTTTTGGTTAATTCTCACTAAAGAAATTTTATGGAAAATCTAGATTAAGAGAAATGGGGAAAATTTTTAGGTTATCAAGAGATCACTTATTGAGTTTTATAAAAAAACTCATATTTAAATACAATGTTGTTATGTAGGTCACCATTACTATGAAATTTCAAAACACAAATTCCTCAAGCCGCTAGAGGATGGAACTGTCTAAGTGAATACAATAGAGATAAGATATGGGCACACTTGGTCTTTCAACAAAATGAAAGTATGCCACTCCTAAAAGGGATGTCATAATTGTTGAAAAGTTATAACAAGCAATTACTAGATAAAGGCAAAAATAAAAAGAGCAATACTCGGTATCATGTCAATGAGGGACCTGAATTTGTTGTTGAGGAGGTTGGATTTAATGAAGGTCTATCTGATATTGGACCTACAATAGGATGGGGGGACATAGATCATTATAGTGAGAGAAGGAACTTCTAAAAAATGTCATTTTTTATTCATATAATACCTTGTAAATCAATAACTTAGAAGTAAACAATAACAAATTAGTAATAGTTACCTACTACTTAGTAGCTTTATAGGCACATACTTTTTGATATAGACAATAGTAGTAGATAAGAAAAATATGCATAGATGCATCATGCAAATCTATTTTTTGTATAAGTTGTGACATATGTTTAGTTTAAACTATATTTAATATAAAAAATGGATAATGGTGTTAACCCTAATCTATGAGGAAAACCACCATTGTGCATACTACTAAAAATTTGATAATATGATAGATAAATATGTTTTGGTATGAAGTAAATTATCTTGCAACATATGAGAACTAAAGAGATTACCAATAATTAAGGTTTTTTCTCTCAATGGATGTCAAAATGTAGTAATGAGCCTCTTCCCTTGTGAATTCCTTTCTTCCATGTGAGAAGAAGCAAATGAGAACAAGAAATATTTGAGAGTGCTCATGATGGATGCAAGAAATTTTAGCAAAGTTCCCCAAGGTAGAGGAGTTGATGGATATGTCTATAAAATATTGCAAAGAAAATTGTTAAGAATCGTAAATGAAATATTTTTGTTTTCTTGTACAAGAGGGAAGATGTGTGTGTTACAACACCCATCATAAGACAAGCCATGCCAAAATTACGCTTTTGAATTTTTAAATTTTCTTAGATGTTGGTGCATCATGCAAACATCTATACATAACATTATTGTTCAAGTGAATTCTACTGAAATTGAGCACACATGTTGGTAACATCTCATGTTTTTCATGTGAAAGATAAAATATTTCATATAAGAGTGGAGAACATATCATTAAATTTTAGACTAAGGCATATTTAAAACATAAGTGTGAAATTTGTTGAAGAGAAATGAAGGTGAAATTGTGGCTTAAAACTTGTAAACCTATGTGACAAAAGAACATAGTGATCTATAGTCTCATAGTTTTACAAGCACCAAATATTGAAAATGAAGGTGAAATTGTAGTTTAAAACTTGTAAACCTATGTATTTATAGATTTAATTAAGTGTTCTTTGTCACAATTCTTTGTGTATGATTAATTGTTTAGATCAATTTTACCAATTGTAGAGACAAAATATTGTAGAAGAATGAGACAAAGAAGATAGAAGTGATGCAACATATCATTGGAGAAACCCTTTAGGAAAAACTCCTACCATAATCAATAGTGCTTGTATTATTTAACCTTAGAACAATATTGCAGCAACATTGTATCAATCCTTGATTGATATGCTTCCTTGCCTTCAACAGGAAATCCTTCTTCACAAGCACGTACAACACTCTCATGCACTTTTTTGTAGCACAAGCTATCCATACATTCCATGTGACCAAGCATGAATCTACACATCACATGCCATGCTTCAAACCCTCACACATGCACAAGCTCAACATGCTAACCTGCAATAAACTCTGATGCAATTGCTGCAATAAATAGACAATTAATGAGCATGTAAACTCGTAAGAGTTATCAAATAGAGCATAGCTCATCTCAAAATCTATGCCTATATTTTACAAGTAGAGTTCCCTGCTTGTAACATGAAGTCAAAACCAAAGTCTCCTCATTTTAGGCACCCCAAACTAAACATAACTAATCATTGGTCAAAGAAAATATCTTGCAAGCATCACCTCAAAGTTGGCCAGAATGGGCCCACTTAAGCCCCAGGCAGCAATGTTGTCTCGAAATTTTGCAATTTAAGATGCCCATTTCAAAATTTTGTCTCTGCACTTTCAAAAGTGCACTTGATGAACTTATCTGAATGACCTACTTGGGAGGGTCATAATTTGAAGCCCATTGATTTCTAAGCAAAATACCTTTGCAAACACACTCATGTGTTCTATGTGAGTTGACTTGTAAATTTTTAGCTTCCTACAATAGGTTTTGTCAGTGTTTTGAAATGTGAAGCTGGAGGGTTTTGGCACTTTTCTGTTGTTTCCAAATTTGCAGTTTTGCAAAGTTGCCTCCTGTTTGAGCTTGCATTTTGCAACTGGTTGATCATCATATCAGAATGAATGTTGTTCTGCATTCTCCATACCTAGATGATCTCACATGTGAACTTTCAAAGCCTCACAAGTTGATTTGCTATTTTTAGCAAATCAAAACCAAATGCAATTTCTTTAGTTTTGCATTTGCATTCACATTTAAGCAGGTTACTGCCTCGAGGGCTCAATTAGGCAGGGTAACCTATGTTTTTGAGTGTTCATGAAGGCCAACTGAAGGAACATTTGCATCAAGGTTACATACCTTCTAACTTGTTTGCTTTTTGTGCAGCTCTAGGGAGGGGTTATGTTTTAAAATTTGGCGCGTGGATTAAATGTGGCTCCCACAAGGGTTGAGCCCAGCGTGCAGGTATTCAATTTTGGGTGGGTTTTCATCTTATGTTTTTGCCTTGTTTTCCCCCTTTCCATTTTGTTTTCCTTGTGCCCTTTTTTTGTTCTATTGGAGGTGGAGTCAGACCGAAACCAAACATTGGAACTTTCAAAAGTTCCGGTTTCAATTTTCATTTGATTCGGTTTGATTCGCCTTGTGTGTGTCACCGTTTTCTTCTTCGACCTTGCGTTTGGCCCAGTGGGGTGAAATTGGATTTCCCTTTGTTTCTTTCCTCTTGCCTTTTTTCCCCACTTTTATTGTGTTTTGGTAATTTCGGGATGGGGCCGAATGGGCAAGAGGCTTTTCAAAGTTTGATTCCTATTTTTATTCCGGTTTTGATTGTGGACATCAAATTTGGACACTTAATTTATCCAAATTCATCCCCTTCGTCTTATTTTACCGTTAATTAAAAGTAATATCTTTTGCTATTGTGTGGTCAAAAACAATATGCGTAAATGAATTGAAATAAAATACTATTTAAGCACACCGATAAGACATTGTATCAAAACAGAACGAAAGAAGTAAGTAAATGCAAACTCAGTATTCTGCTTTGATTGTCGTCCTATCGTCCTCTATCTTTAGTGTTTTTGTCGATTCCAGCTTTTGTTCTCAAATTGTAGGCTAGGCTCAACAAACTGTCTTTCTAAAGAACGAGATTCAAAGATGATGCATGATGCAAGGTTAAGCTACGATATGGAATAAGACTAATATGCTTGAAATAACCATGATGCTATGATAAATGAGATACTAAATGAATTAAATGCATGTACTCTAATTAATTGCCTATTATCAATGCTTGGATTCACACAGGTATTTATAGAGTTTTTTGAATGATTTTGATTGACTATCTTGATTAACAGTTGTGATAATTCCTAGCAGATCGAATGGCTGAAGAAGGATGAAATTGAAGAGAAAATAGAAGAAACCTAAAAACAAGATTTTTCTATTTTTATGAAAGAGGAAAAGATAAGAAGATAAGAAATCATCTTTCTTTAAAAGAATAAAAGAAAGATTTAAAAGCTGATAAATAATGAATTAAAAATTCAATTATTTATTTGTGGATGAAATTCAACTTTTTCTTAATTAAATGAAATATTTAATTAAGCTTTTAAAGTAGAAGAAAGTTTGTGATAAGAATAAAGCTTTAATTAGGGTTTT
>VDFB02304592.1:26903-55367 GCA_007258455.2 Sequoia sempervirens | reverse complement strand
ATATGAACATGTTTTCACTAACTTACCAGTCCATTATTCCAAAGGGCCACCCAAACCTCACCTAAACCCTAAACCCTAAACTCTAGAATCTAGAAGCCCTAAACCCTAAAGCATTCATTTTTGAGGACCTTAAAACTAAATTTGGTTTCCTTGGGAAACTCCAAATTTTATTCCCTTAAGCCATGTCATTTTGTCCTAGGACCTTACTACATAGATCCCCTTAAGCCATCCTATTACCCTAGACCCTAAACTATAAACTCTAAACCGTAAACCCTAAAGACATCATTTTTTCTTAGGACCTTAATGAAATTTGGTTTCCTTGGGAAAATTCTCCAAATTTTATTCACTTAAGCCATTTCATTTTGTCCTAGGATAGATCCCCTTAAGCCATCCTATTACCCTAAACCCTAAACCCTAAACTCTAAACCATAAACCCTAAAGAATTCATTTTGTCCTATATTAATAGTTAATTGTTTTTTCACTCAAGTAACATGCCTTAGACATAAATGAGGCTTACACATTTTTTAATTTTTATTCAATTAGGCCATTTATATTGAATGGTTTAAGGGTATTTCCTAAACATGTATCTTACATTTTGAAATTATAAATCTAATACAGGTTCACTTATATTTTAGAGATCACATGGACCAATTCAATAATATCCATAATCCACCTCCATGACCTCCATCTCCACCACCTTCACCTCCACCTTCACCCACTCCACCTCATAACCCCCCACCTCCACCACCTGAAACTGATGGTGCTCGCTTGCAAGCATGTATCAATGTCGATGTTAGAACCATTCAGGATCAAATCAACATTATTCAAAATGAAGAATTTATTGCACCACCTTTGAGGAATTTTGCATCTAGGATGCAAAATGTTGTTGAGGTTGTTAGCGCTATGGATGGGGTCTTATATGAGCATCAACTATGGCTAGAGGAGAGGAGAAAGGTTGATTCTGAAAAGGAAAAAACAAAGAAATGAAGAGATGCAGTAGAGAGCCACAACACTTTTTAAATTAAGACAATGATCTTATAGATATGAATTTATGAATTTGGTTCAATGGATATTTTGTGATATTTTGTGTGATGAATTTATGAATTTGGTTTGATGGATATTTTATGTGATGAATTTATGAATTTGGTTTGATGGATATTTTGTGATGAATTTATGAATTTGGTTGGATGGGTATTTTTAGTGCTGAATTTATGAATTTGGTTGGATGGATATTTTTTTGTGTTGAATTTATGATTATAATAACTTATAATGATAAATTTATAATAGTATATATTTAATGACTATCTACTATCATGATTTCTCTTGTTGGAAAAATGTAATTTATTTATGCCTTAGACACAAATGAGCTTTTTTTGAATGTTTAAAGTTTATTTTTTAGTATGTGTACATGTATTAAAATTACATAGTTCTAGATCTTAAATTTTAAAATTTGTATGTACACATAGTTTAGTTGAATGATGTATGCATGTATTATGCATCATATTTTTTATTTTAAATGTATGTACATCTGAAATTTTGAAATTTGTATTCTCAAGTTCAATCAATTTTTTATTTAAACAAATTTACATGTGCGTTTAAAATTTAACTATTTCTTGTAATTTGTTAAGTTTGTATGTTAATTTTGAATAATTTAATGTAGGTGAACACTTCTATATAGATATCATGGATCAATTTGACATCGATGATATCATCAATCCACCACCTCAACAGCCTCCACCTCCACCCCCTCCACCTCCACCTCCACCCCCTCCATCTCATTTCCAACCTCCACCACCCATTGCATTAGATGAGGCTTGCTTGTGAGCACATATCAATGAACATGTGGCATCCATTCAAAACCAAATCAATGCTATGCAAAATGAAGCATTGATTCCACCACATGTGAGACGTTCTACATCCACGATGCAAAAAATTATCGATGCCATCAAGACTATCGATTTTGATTTAGATAGGCATCAACAAGATAGAGAGGAGATGAGACGATTTTATGTAGCTAATCTCCCATATAAACAAATTTTGGACCTAAAAATAACAAAATCCCATCTAGCCCCTTATGTTATCGAACTTATTACTTAGCATCCCATTCTTTCCACTAAATTTAGAATATCCATGAGGTGGTGTATACATCCACAGATGACTGTATATTTTTGGGATTGATGGTATATGGTATTTGACAATCCACCACACGCTAATTTGGAGGTCCCATTATATTTTTTGAGGAAACTATATGTAGAGTTTGTTAAGGGGAAAAATCCTAATTATTTTGATTTTTAAATCATTTAAAGGTGTTGGTGGTGGCATGCCACAATAGAGATTAGGGGAAAGGGTTGATCCCCAATGCCTCATGCATGCACAACCCCTTGTTTCTCCTCTTGGTCCTACCATTCCCTCACCTATGCATCAACGTGCAATGGTATCAACATTAGGATCCCTCAGTATGCTCATAGGAGACCTTCATTAGCATGCTTTTTTGATAGCGGCTAGGGAGCATAGAGACCACGATGATGGAGGAGCATTCTATGGAGTTAGTCCTAGTACCATTCCATGAGTTTTGACACCACATGTATGTGCTAGTTTCCATCAGCTATGCTATGGACCTGATCAGGCCACACCCAGTTTAGGTGGATGTGGAGATTCTGGTGGATCATTTGGTCACCTCAGTTCATTTGTATAATTTCTTACTACAGAGCATCACCCTGAGGATAGTGCAATACAAGTATAAATATGCATCTACATGTTGAATTTATAATAATTTTAATGAACATATATATCAAAAAAACTTGCAATACATTTTAACAATCAAACTATTTGGTGTGCAAATGATACTAACGATGGGGCTATCATTTGCACTGCGAGTACATATGTTGACACCAATCCTAGTCGGCAATCCTTATCGAGTATTTTGATTTCAATTTTTTAAATTATATATGAAATAATTTTTAACTTGACTTTTAAATTTATAGTTCAATGATAAACATATGTTTTAAATATTTATTTTGATTTAGGGGATTCAATCGACTTCCATGTTGATTCCACCCGAGGGGTTGTCGAGCACTCCTCTACTGTCAAGCATCGTAGATCAAGGGCAGGTACATTTATATTGTAAATTATTTAACTTACATTACTATAGTTACAATTATGAATTTTGAATTCACTATATATCAAATGTCCATGTACACTTGTAAATATTATAAGCGAACTAAATGTCTATGTGTACATGTCTAGGTTGATATAACAATGAGAATGGGCATCGAAAAAACATTAGATATTGAGGCTACTTGCGAAGCCTCTAAATTTCAGGTTGTTTAAAAAAATTTCTACACAAAATGTACAAACTTTAATATATATATTTTAACCTAATTCAATTATACATGCTTTAAATTTGATCTTGTAAGACTTTATTAGTGTGAATTTTTTCCTTGACTCAGTCATAGTTACACCTCCAAGGGGACATGCAAAGCAGGCTCCAGATATCATGGTAATTTAAATTTTTGATTAATTTAAAGTTAATTACAAATTATACATTCTAAATAACTTTAATTAAATTTAAAATTGAATATATATATATATATATATATATATATATATATATGAGCTCATACATGTTAAACTCATTTTATTTTATAGCATGCGACACATCTTGTAGTTGAGCATGTACAAATAGGTCCTAGAGTAGAGGGTGCATAACCTCTTATGGTACAATTTAAATATGATAAATTATAAATTAAATTGAATTAAATGATTTTTAATTGTAGACTTACATCTAATTTCAACTTTATTTCTCTTTTATATGTAGATTGATTCAAAGAATTTAGAGGTTGGTCCAGGTGCACCAGAGCATCAGAGCATCCAGATCCAGATATGATGGTAATTTAATTTTATGATGAATCATAAATTAAATTGTCATTAAATCATTTTTAATTGTCTTACATCTAATTTCATCTTTCTCTTGTGCAGAGTGTTTTAGGCCATCCACATAGTCTGCATGGTGTGAAGAGGTCTCTTGATTATAGAGACGATACATGAGCTAAACATGATTTTATGGGTTATATTTGATTATTTCATGGACTACATATTTGGTTTCTCATGGACCTAATATATTGTTTCATGGACTCTATTTCATGGGTTGTACTCTATTGGACTTTATTTCATGGGTCAAGTACTTTGTTAGACTTTATTTCATGGGTTATACTCTGATGGAATTTATTTCATGCACTTAATATATTGTAAATAATGGACTTTATTATTGTTTAATTTTAATTTACACATGTACATTTATGCATTTTATGTGAAATTTTAATATGTAATTGATAGGACATATTTGTACTTTTCAAAAGATTCATAGTCAAGACATTAATATAGGACATTAATGTGAAATTAAATATAAAGTTGAAATTAAAGTTGAAATTAAAGTTGAAATTAATAGGAAATTTTAATATTTGTACTTTACAAATTTAGTGATCCATACATGATATACAAGATATACATTCAATAATTAGTCAATGAACTTATTTAATTCACGTCCTAATAGGATGTCTTAAGGGGTCCTAATACATAGGTTAGATCTAATAAAATAAGAAAATAATTCATAATCTACAAACAAAAGCAATTCATTTATATACCACAAAGGATGAAATTTTAAGAAATGAACAATACCATACAAGATTAGAGAACAAAAGTATTAATAAATTCTATAAAATAAACATAAATACCAATCAAAATGCAATGAGCTTTGCCAAAAAAATTGTTCTATAAGTATACACCATATTTCCTAGTTCTTTTACAACATAAAATTAAAGAACTTAATTATCCAAAAATACGCTAAAGTTTTGAAATTGGAACATGTACTCCCATATTTACAAATCATGCAAAGTTCTAGAGAAAACTTAAGAACATAAAATTCCTCTTGACCTCATGTTCCACAAAAAACACTAATTTATAAGTTGTCAAAACAAATAATAACATCCAACAAAAATACTATAGCCTTCTTCCTCTACGTCCACCCTTTCTTTTGGTACTTTATGTTGGAATGGGAGTCACATCCTCTGTCAAAAGAGACAACTAAGTTAATCTACAAGTTTCCATGTAATTT
Organism: Sequoia sempervirens; assembly: GCA_007258455.2. NCBI lineage: Eukaryota > Viridiplantae > Streptophyta > Pinopsida > Cupressales > Cupressaceae > Sequoia > Sequoia sempervirens. The sequence continues at coordinate 50,254 of VDFB02304592.1, read as the reverse complement.
GCAACATCCTAAACCAAATGATTTCAAAATAAAAATCAAATAATAGCAAACATCTTCACCTATGGACCTCTTAAGGGGTTGAAATTATTCAAAGTACATGTCTCATATTTAATTGCAATTGATATAATTAACTTATAATTTAGGATGACTCATCATAACAATCACATTCTATACAGTTTAAATATTTTCAATTTTTATTTAATTCATGTCATAATAGGATGTCTTAAGGGGTCCTAATATGACATCTTAAGGGGATCAAAGAAGAGTATAATTAAGTATAATTATTAAGTGATATAAACAAGTATTATACTTTAGGGTGACTCATCATAACAAATTATATAATTAAGTATAATATTTTGGATATGTCCTAATACGACATCTTAAGGGGATTAGAGAAGTAATATACATGTTGTTTAGTGATTATACAATCAAATTTAAATTTTCAAAGTAGGGGTAACTCATCATAACAAATGATATAATTAAGTATATAACATATAGGATATGTCCTAATAGGACATCTTAAGGGGATGAAATACTTCAAAGTACATGTCTCATATTTAATTGCAATTGATATAATTGATTTATCAGCAATTTATACATGATATTTAGTGATTATACAATCAAATATAAATTCTCAAAGTAGGAAAACATAGACATTTAATAAACAAAATATATAGAATATTGATTTTGATACATTAAATTACATAGAGTATAATTGTGTATGTACATGTATTTGTAATTTGTACAAAATGTTTAATTGTGTAAGTATGTATGTACATATATGTCAACTCAAAACAATGTTAACAAAATTTGGCTATGTCATCTCTAGAACATTTGAAACTTGTGTCTAGAATGTAGTAGTTCTTCACGCCATCTGATATCAAAATGGTACAAGCAATATCAATGAAATCATCAAAACATACATAGTTTAATTTATATAAAACTATCTATATGTACACAACTCAAGCACTTGTATTTAAAAGTATTCCACACATGTGTGTAAGTTGAATCTGCATCCTCTCCTTTTTGTTTCAAAGTATGAGATCAATGTGATGATGGCTTAAGGATACAAAAAAGAATAATAAATCAATTTTAACTATTAATGTACAAGAAATATCAATATATAATCAGAACTTGTATTTAAATATAGTTTAACTAATAATTACCTATTTTTACCAAGTATTCCATGTTGTTTAGGTTGAATCTGCATGGACTCTCCTTTTTGTGATGATGGCTTAAGGATCTATAAAAGGACAATTTAAATCAATTTCAACTAATAACACACTTGAACAATATCAAAACATGTATTTAATCTATTTAAATGGACAATATAAAACTAAAACTATATTTACTTGTGTTTACTTATTCCATTGTACCATCTACATCCTCTCTTTTTTGCAACGCATCTATGATTGTCTCGTGATCTTCCATAGAAATTGTCCATAGCACTTTATTTGTAGGTCTTCCATGATACCGATCTAGTTTTATATTTGTTGCCACCACCAAATGTGAATAGTTTATAATATTTTTATGTGTTTCATAATATTCAAATGTAGGTAGACCATTCTTCCTTATCAGGCATTTTTGTAGCCAAGTGCTAACAACCACCACCGCTCCTATTGGAAAACATGATAACCATCATCAAATAAGTTCCCAAAATTTTCTTAAGGGGATCAAAACTTGCTCTAAAAAATTTCTTAAGGGGATCAAAAACTTGTTATCAAAATTTTCTTAAGGGGATTTCTTAAGGGTATCACCATACCTCTTGGATACTGATAGCCATCATCATATTCTCATGGTGATATTAACTTATTTTTAGTATCCACACAATGAGCCAGCCAATAATTTGTTTCCTCTTCATTCCCCTCAGGTGAAACAACATACACATGTCCTACAAATAAAATTTTATTTAATAACTTTTGTGTATCCATATAAATAATTTAGTATTACAAAATAACTTAATAAAGTGAAATAAAATGAATTAAATTGAATTAAATTACCTTCTTGTACAAGGTCTAAGACATGGTCATAGTCTTCAGATGCAAACACTTGATCATTGTCTTCAATTGTTATTTCATATTGATCGTGTGCTTTTGTAGGTGTCAACGATCTTTACTCCCACTCTTCAACCCATTATGTATTTTCACATGCTTCCCAATCTCCTGAGATACAAAATTAACAAAAACATGCAAGCTCCCTTATCCAAATAGTCCATGTGCTTATTGTTGAACTCTTAAATGACTACCATTTAGAAGATCCACTAATTGTCTCATAGTCAAGTCTAGGTAGAATGTTCTCTTCTTCAACCAACCAAAATAATTGGTGAACTATAGAGTACTCACTTGAACCAGGTGTAGATAATATTGTATTGCACCAATCCACAATCCCACATGCATATTTATATTTTATTGTATCCTCAAATTTCAATTGTTCTCTAGAAAGAATTCTTTTGACACATGCACTAGCTCCATCATGTTCTCCTTTACCATGCCCAGCTTCAAAAAAAATCCATATATGTTGGACATTAAGTTCCTTGTGAACCCTACTTAACCAATAGAACATTCAAGCATTCTTAAACTTCCTCATACAACTATCTAACCATATGAGGTGTTCTATCATCTGGATTCCTCTTTCTCTTAAATTTCTATAAAATATATTGAAATAGTATTGAACAAACTCCGACGAGTGTAACCGATTGTCACTCAAATAGAAATGATACTCCCTTAGAAAATTTATATCATCCTTTTTGTTATCATTTACATGTCTATAAACAATATGGAAAAACACAGCTACTTGCAATGAATTATAATTTTATGATTGAATGTCCTCTTGCAAAGCTAGAGTATAATTTTCTACAAAATCAACCACTGATAGTATAGTACTGAATAATAGGAAAATGGGTGCTTTATAACCTAGGTCATAGAACACCACTTTTCTCCAGTTATCATTCAAGGATGTCCTAGGAATCCTAATTGGATTGACTATCAACCTAAAAGGTGAGTCAATTGTCAACAAGGAAGACCTAAGAGGGGGTTCTTTAAAATTTCAGGGGTTCACCACCAAGCAAAAACTTGGAAAAGACAACTTAACATTCAACCTACAAAACCTAGTAATGCTAGCTAAATGAAGGATGAAAATGATGAAATTAAGCAACAGGAAGATAGGGTACATGTGTACCTAAGAAGTCTGGAAATGTGACAAGGATTTTGTGAATGCAAAGAAGTTGTTAAAAAGTGTTATGGAGGACTAAGACACCCTTACTATTGTCTTAGTCTTGTTGTTGTTTTTCAAGGCAGATGTAGAATCTTTAGATGTCAGAACTAGATATGGAAGAATTTCTATAAAATACCTTCAAGAGGACTAAGATGTCCTAGGTGGTGACTTAGTATCGTCTTTAATTTCTATGATTTCTAAATGTGGTCCTGAGGCTCAATATCTACACTTCCTCTCATATCTCAGGTTCTGAAACTTCTAGATTTGGTATGTAGGTGAGTTACCATGAAGATCACAACTTTTCACTTCAAATGATCTTCAAGTCTTCAAACTAAATTTGTAATCACAAACATTCAAAAGAGGAAAAACTTGTTGGTTGTTAGTGAATGGGGGTTTTCCTTGGTCAAAGCCCTTGTAGGTAATTAAACCAAATGATGAAATGAAGCATGAAATACTAAATATGTAAATGATATCACCTTGGATGATGTCATGTGAAGCAAATCTACAATCTACCATATAGTGGCCATGAAGAATGTGGATCTTGGATCCTTGGATATGACGTGAACAATAGTTGAAAATAGATCTTCAATGCTACATCCACAATCTTGGCTCAACAACATGAATGGATGCACTAAACCCTTGACATGATGCTTGAATCTTGATGATGGCTCCAAATTCTTGATTAAATACTCTTGTGAACTCATTTTTAATTAGGAATTCTCTCACAAAAGTCTTGATGTGAAAATGAATGAAGGAACCTTGTATTTATACTTATCTATGCTTAATATCCCGAAATTACACCACACCAAGCTAACATATGAATTCAATAATGAGGATAAATTCTGCCAAGATTTGAAATTGAATCTCTAAAATAAGCCAAGGAGGACTAAGATACCCTAGGTGGTTCCTTAGTCCCAAGGCTTGAAACTTGAAGCACAAACTCCAAAAAGGGACCTTTTTAGGTGCTTTCAAAATCAAGGTCCCAAGACCCATGGATAAAAAAGATTTCCTAGGTGGCATCTTAGTCCCAATCCAAAAATTACGGACACAGACAAAATAATTAAATTATCATTTATCCATTGATGATTGTCAGGATTAGCCAGAAAAAGATATAATTCATTGAACTTGTGGATACAAAATAGGACCAATTAAGACATAAATAGGGATAAATAAAGAAAGGCAGGCCCAAATAAGTGTGAAAATGAAAGGGTGTGCATTTTCCTACACTACATTTAGCCCCCACTTTAGTGAGAGGATGAACTTTCTTCAAACTCACACTAAAGTAGGCAACCATGCAATCAAGAGGGGTTCAAATGTATGAATTCTAGTAAGATAGGATGATAATAACCAAGAGGGATGATCAAGCCCCCAGGATTAAGATCATATGGAAAAATAACATAGGCACAAAGGAACATGCAGTAGGATGATATGAAGCCATAACCAAATTGCAAACATACACCATCAAAGACAAGAAAAATGAAAAAGGCAAAAGAAAAATAAAAATGCAATAGATCAAGCTTTGACTGGCCATCCAATGTGCTATGGACTAGGTCTAGATTGTTTTTCCAAGAGAGGTTTACAAGTGGAATGTGTTGTCCACTATGCAAACAAGACACATGCTCACAAGGGCTAGTGAAGCTAGGTGTCCACTAGGTGAGCCTCAAGAGGTCCATATAAAAGTCATACCCCCATGACTATGATAATAACAAAAGAAAGAAAATGCATACTCGCAAGGGCTAGTGAAGCTAGTTGTTCACTAGGTGATCCCAAAGGGACCATATAAAATTCATACCTCCATGAATTTAATAAGGCACATAAAGAAAAATGCAGTAGGAGAGAGGGATGTTCAAAGGGATTTTACTTAGTTCATGTGAGGTCTCTTCTTAGGGAACATCATGCTTAATTTCTCCAAGAGAGGATAAATACAAGGTATCATCCTAGGGAACATTGTACTTAATGTTTCGAAGAGAGGAAAAGTGCAAGAAAATATCAAGCTCTTGGAGGAAATCAAGCCCAATGACACCACCAATAAAGGAACACATCACAAGAATAAAGAAAATTGTACAATGAAACATGAGTGTTGATGTATGCCCCCACTTTAAAGCAGTTGCTAATGCCATTACTGTGAGCAATTGATTTAAAGTAGAAGAAGACATGAGAGCTTACTTGGAAATCCCTATGCCAATTCGTATGTTTCCGATAAGCTACGTCATGCAATAGGATGGAATGGTTTCCCCCAAAAATACAATGCTAAATATAACTCAGTACATCACATGTGATCCAACTTAAGGCATGTTGTCCACATCCCAAGCTTTCTCTTATATATACATGAAAGGTGTTCAACCAGCAGAAAGAGGCAACAATAGGTGACATACGAGGACAAGGCTACCTAACCCCTTTCCCCCACTTAGTGTAGGAAAAGGGTGAGCCAAAATGATTGATGGGAAACATGCTATAGTGAAAATTGACATCAATTAGAGGAATTAGGTGCCCCCACATAAGGAAGAGCACTAAACTCCTTAAGATATTGGATTTTATTACTCAATACTTTACATTCATTAGTAGAATAACCATGAACTCTATGATATGCACAAAATAAAGGATTGTAATAAAATTTCTTTCATGTTCTTCAGGGGAGGGGTATCAAAAAATCTTGGAGGAGTCTCAACAAGATACTCTCTTGATCAATAGTACAAAATAGTTCTTTATTTTGCGACAAAGGTATCTCTTGCTTAGTATAGGATGTCATACTTACACAAGGCTATTTAGATTGTGAAATTTTGTACTCTTCTATATAGGAGGGTGTAAAATTCAAATCATTAGTGTTTTACAAGATGGCATTAACATTAAGTGAAGATTTCTTTGTTTCTTGCAAATGATAACAATCAAGATGACTAGTGTCTACCAATTCAGGATGCACTATTGTCAAAGTTGGCTTATAGGAATCCCTTGTGAGAGTGTTGATATTGAGTGAAGGCTTGTTTGATGAGTTTATTTCTATGAAAGAAAAATAACCAAGACCATGAGTTGATTCTTATGTGTTAGGCTCTATAGGGACACTAATACCTTTTTATCTAGCACTACATCCTTTTCCACTATATCATAGTTGTTTCATAAGTTCTTAACCTTTTCCATAAAGCTTTTTCATTTCTTTTGGATTTAGTAGTTGCTCATGATTAAGTTCATCAAATTTTGTTGTGTAATTTTTTGTATGTTGTTGTAAAGTGGTTGAGGTAGATGTTGTTAGTGTATTAATTAATTATTACACTAGCATAAGTTAACTTAGATCTTGCATTTAATTAATTAAGTCCTAGGTTGCATTATTAGATAAATCATTTAATAAATGGGATAATATTCCCTTCCTTGTTTGGTGGGATAAGATTCCTTCTAGAAGATGAGTTGTCCTTCTAGAACTTATCTCCTCATTTAATGATCATCTAGATAGGTTTCACATGTTGTCACATGTTGTTAGATCAAGACACATGGCAACATCTCATGCATATTAGGTTTTACTTCTTGCCTATATAATCAGGCATCTTGTTCATTTGTATATCATATCAAATATCTAATATCAATATCAATATATTATCAATAGAATCTTTAATCATCATTCCATTGTTGCAACACTTTCTTTGTGGTTGATCATCTTTCCTGGCTCAAAGGTCCTCGAAGTCTGCAAGCTTCAAACTGTGCATCCATAATCTCAACATATGCTTTCAAAGGGTTGTCTGAATTTTGTGTTGACATTACCATTTTTTCTTTTCCATTTTTGGAGTTTTTTATTATGATCTTGTATTCTCCCATGAATGTATATTCAAATTCTAAGGAACCCCAATCATCTTCCAATAACTTCGTGACTTCTTCAATGTGTTTTTCTCTGTCTTTTGGTTGCATGGGTTCTACTTATGTAGTTGGCATTAATTTTTTCAAAGGATTTTCCTTTTTTTTCTCAATGTTCAAACAACTATATGGTTTAGGATCAGCTTCGAGTGTGTACACTTTGTTGTTTTAGATATACTTTATTTTATGATGAAGAGTAGAAGGCACCCCATTCATTGCATGAATCCATGGTCTACCTAAAAGGAGATTGTATGAAATATCGTGAGGCATAACATGGATTGGGGTTTGTAATGTAACTTTTTCAACTTTAATAGGTAATGTAATCAACCCAAGTGGTCATTTTCCCACATTATCAAATCCCTTCATAGATAAAAAATAAGGTTGAATTTTTTATTTATTGACACCAAGTTTATCCAAGATGCTTACACTACACACATTTAAGGTTGATCCATTGTCAACAAGGGTTTGCTTCATCCATGTGCTATTGTATTGAGCTATGATCATGAAAGCATCACATTTTTTTTGCACTTTCAAAGGAGGGAGCTCACTTTGGTGGAAAACAATGTTAGCATTTATTCCTTGAATCATGGCTGTTATGTCACTCAATTGCACATTAGAAGGGTAAGGAACTTTTTGCAAGGCATTTTGAAGCATAGTGTGATAGTTACATGAATTCTGAATCAGGTCGTAGAGGGATATCTTTGCAGGAGTATTCTTAATTTTTTTAACAAGATCATACTCCTTTCCACTTTGTGAAGGAAAACGAGGGGCGCTAGGGAAGATATGATTAGGGAATGGTAGGGATGTTGAAGGTGTTTGTCTTGGTTGTGGATTGTCCCTAGTATTGTATGTATGAGCAATGTTATTGTAACTCAGTTGCTACGAAACATTATTCTTAGGTGGTTTGAGGATAAGGATGGGTTTATTTTTAACTTGTGATTTATGAGATGGTGGATAAATGATAAGTTTAGGATCAGGAGAGTATTCCAAGGGGTATCTAATGTGCATAACCTCAGAATAATTATCCTTATTTTCATGATCTCTTAGTGAAGAGGAGTCTAATGTTACTTCATCTTCATCTAAGGAATTACTATTGTCAATGTTCTCATTTTCTTCCACCATTATATCTTTTCTAGTAGGAGAGTTTCTAGGAGAACTACAAACCAAATGTTCTTGATATTCAAGGATTGGTTCTTCTAAGATGAATTCATCATATGCGAGGGAGTTATCAATGGTTGAATTGTCTTGTTCATAAATAGTGGGGATATTAGGAGAAGGCTCTATTTGATTGTTATGATTATTCATGGCTTTATCCTCTTTCTCTAAGGTCTCATTCTCTTGTGCTATACCATCTACCTTAGTAGGAGATCTTGTAATATGTTCATCACAATCTATGGTTATTTTGTGTAAAGTAGCTTCATCACATGTAGGGGAGGCATAAAGAGAAGGACAACTATGATTACCAAATAGATCATTCCAAACAGTAGGAGCATTAGGGAAGAGGGGAACAAGATTCTCATGACTCTCAATAGTTGTATCTTAATTCTAATACCAACCTATCCTCTTCACATCGACGAGGGATATTAGGAAATTTTTGATTGTCATGGCTATCTATGATATCATCCTCTTTTTCTAAAACATTCTCACAAGCAAGGGATGAATGGATACTAGGTAAGGTGATGTTTAGAAATGTTTCTATGATCTCATCTTCTTGTTTTCTAATATCTTCCAAAGGGGGAGGAGGATAGGGACAATCAAGACTCTTAATGCTTGTATATTCTCTCACAAAGATACCTTTGCCACTAATAGGAGAGGTATTGAGGGAAGAAAAAGTATGATTTTTTTTATTATATGCGCTACCATCCTCACCAATGAGCAATGCAATATTAAGGATTGTGTCAATGGTTTGATCTACTTGTTCTAAGGAAGGATGACTAACATTTTTCTTAATGACCTCATTGTTGTATTCTATATTGAATTCATAAGAGGGGATGTTGTACTTATGAAATCCATTTTTAACCATATCAAAGCCACATTTCTTGAAAGAAAACATGCTATCATGGAAGAGTAAAGAAAGTGCAATGAAATGATCTAAAGTAAAATATTTAAATGCAATTTTTAGATTTGAACAAGGTAATTTGTTGATTACACTGTGTATTGATCTAAAAGTGAAATTTTGTAAATGCAAATTTGGAATTGAGAAATGCATGAAATGAAGAACTTTAAGCTAGATTTAGTGAAATGCATGTAACATAAATTCAACCTACTAAAATAGGTAGCCAATGGTAGCAAACAAAAGTGTAGAAAAGAAGATTTAAACCCTAAAAATTGGAACTTCAAAGTCAATAGGGACTAATATGCCAGCAAGGGATTCTTGGTCCTATTTATGAAATTTGGAGGTTCTAGAAAGTGAAATAGACAGCAAACAATAGAGACAGTATTTTGAGCCAGAAACCCTGAGAGGGACTAAGATGTCATGAAGGGTGGTTTTTTCCTAGTAGAGGTTTTTGTCATAAAAATAGAAAATTCTAAGTTCTTTATAGTATTCCCAGGTTTCCTATTCAAGGACCTAATGTTTAGAAATAGAAAAGTGGGAAAATGAATGCAAGAAAAAGTAACTAATGACAAGCAATTGGATGCAAAGTGGAATGCAATTTTTTTCAATTTTGAATAAAATAACATTGTTTCTAAATGCAGTTAGGATGATGAAAAATGCACTTTTCAGTTTTTCAATGAGATAAGATGATGCAAGAAAGAAAAAATGAAACCTATATGCGCTTTCACTAATGCAAATATGAGAAACCCTAGATGCAATTTCACTAAATATGAGAAAACCTAGATGCACTTTCACTAATGCAAGATGAAATGCAAGAATGAATGCAACCTATATCTAGGAATTTTATGGACACCAAATCAGAAAATGATTGCTCTAAAATGTTGGGTTCACCAAAATGAATAATAGTAAAATGAGTGCTTTATAACCTAGGTCATAGAAAACCAATTTTCTCCAATTATCATTTGAGGATTTCCTAGGAATCCTAATTGAATTGACTATCAACCTCAAAGGTGAGTTAGTTCTCAACAAGGAAGACCTAGGAGGGGGTTCTTTAAACTTTAAGGGGTTCACCACCAAGCAAAAACTTGGAAAAGACAACTTAACATTCAACCTACAAAGCCTAGTAATGCTAGCTAAATGAAGGATGAAAATGATGAAATTAAGCAACAATAAGTTAGGGTATGTGTACCTAGGAAGTCTAGAAATGTGACAAGGATTCTAGAAATGCAAAGAAGTTGTCAAAAAGTGTTATGGAGGACTAAGAAGCCCTTGTTTTTGTCTTAGTCTCACTGTTGTTTTTTGGGGTAGATGCAGAATCTTCGAATGCCAGAATTGGATTTGGAAAAATTTCTGTAAAATACCTTCAAGAGGACTAAGATGCCCTAGGTGGTGACTTAGTCCCGTCTTGAATTTCTAGAATTTCTGAATGTGGTCATGAGGCTCAAGATCTACACTTCCTTCCTCTTAGATCTCAGGTTCTGAAACTTCTAGATTTGGCCTATAGGTGAGTTTCCATGAAGATGACAACTTTGCAATGCAACTTTGCAACTTTGAAAGTTTTCACTTCAAATTATCTTCAAGTCTTCAACCTAAATCTACAATCACAAACATGCAAGAGAGGAAAAAATTGTTGGTTGTTAGTGAATGGGGGTTTTCCTTGGTCAAACCCTTGTAGGTAATTAAACCAAATGATGAAATGAATGAAATTAAGCATGAAATACTAAATATGTAAATGATATCACTTTGGATGATGTATTGTGAAGTAAATCTGAAATCTACCATGTATTTTCCATGAAGAATGTAGATCTTGGATCCTTGGATATGATGTGAACAATGGTTGCAAATAGATCTTCAATGCTACATCCATAATATTGGCTCAACAACATGAATGGATGCACTAAACCCTTGACATGATGCTTGAATCTTGATGATGGCTCCAAATACTTGATGAAATTCTCTTGAATGCTCTTGTGAACTCAAACTTACAATTAGGAATGCTCTCACAAAAGTCTTGATGTGAAAATGAATGAAGGAACCTTGTATTTATACTTATTTATGCTTAATATCCCAAAATTACACCACACCAAGCTGACATATGAATTCATTAATTAAAGGAGGCTAAATCTCACCAAGATTTGAAATTGAATCTCAAAAATAAGCTATGGGGGACTAAGAAGCCCTAGGTGGCGTATGAGTCCCAAGGCTTGAAACTTGGGGCACAGACTCCAAAAAGGGACCTTTTAGGTGCTTTCAAAATTAGGTTCCCAGACCCATGGAGGACAAAGGCGCCCTAGGTGGCATCTTAGTCCCAATCCAAAAATTAGGGACACATAGACAAAATAATTAAATTATTATTTATCCATTGATGATTGTCTAGATTAGCCAAAAAAAGATATAATTCATTGAGCTTTTGGAAACAAAATAGGACCAATTAAGACATAAATAGGGATAAATAAAGCAAGGCGGGACCAAAAAAGTGTGAAAATGCAAGGGTATGCATTTCCTACACTATAAGTACCAATTGGAAGTGTGTTTCTACATGCACAAAATTGGCCATCAGGCCATCGAGCATGTTGAGAGTGCATGACATATTTTGGTACAATCTTATTCTTCAATTTGTTGCAAGTGTGAGTAAGTTTGGTGGTGTTGTCATTGATGTCAACACAGTTCAGGATGTTGCAGGTTGTGCATGTGTAGTTGAGATGCTGATGAGATGTTGTGAGTACATGGAGCTATCTTTATGGTGTTGCAGGTGTGCTGATATGATGAGTTGCCAAGTGTTGAAGTGAAGAAAGAGTTGTGAGTATTCATAATGTGCTTTGACTTGTGCTCCACATTTCTTTTGTATTGATCATATGCTTGTGTGGATCTAAAGTGTTGTTTATGGGCATCTGTTGGTGATATATCCTGGTTTGTGGATTATGGTTTGATGAAGAGTGAAAGTTGTGTTCACCGGTGTGTGAATTGGTTTGGCAGAGTTGCTTGTCTATGACTAGGGAGAAATGTTTTTGCTCTGTAGTCCTCTGCTTTTTTGTTTTAGGTCTTTTGGATCTGGAAGATTTCTTGTAAAGGTGTTCTTTATTTTATTTCAAAGATGTTCATGGTTTGGTGCTTTGGAAGATGAGTTTCATTATTACTATGTGTCTGTACAGTCTGAATGGACTGGTGAGAAGAGTTTTGTGTACGAAGGTTGTATTTGTTGCGGATGAGTCTGAAGGTATCCAAGATGTTTTCCAGTGTATGTTGAAGCATGTCATGTGGTCCATATGTTATTTTCTCATTGCAAAAGTGTGTACTTCAAATTTCATTTATGTTTTCATTAGGTTTGGCTTACTTGGTGTTTACATTTCATGAGAAGGATTAAGTTTCTAATTGATGAAGCATGTGATTAATCCAAGATGTTGTTTTGGGTCTTGGTTAAGTGTTGGTTTGGTCCACTCTCATTCTCTTCTATTGTGGGAACTTTGAGTTTCTGACCTAATTTAAAATTTGTAATATGAAGCATGTGTATCTGACCTTGGAGAAATTTTCTAAGGTTGAAGATGGTATAGATATAAGTCAAAATGTTGTGAATTGAGGTATTTATCATGCCAAAAGTTTGAGAAGCAAAGTTGTGCAAAATTGAATTAAGGAAGCAGTACTTTAATGTGTTAGATTCCTAAAATCAATGAGTTGACAGTGTCTACAATCCTTTTGATCAAGGTTGCGGATGTGCATAATTTGGTGTGGTGGATTTTTCTATTATCTTTTGTATCTATAGGAAGTGAGCCTCCTTCTAGATAGTGAGTCCTATCTATAGATATTTTATGTAGAGTAGGGTGGAGGCTATCAAAAAAATCTTAACTACACAAAATTTTCAACTTTGAAACCCTAACATTGTGGTTTTCTCACAAATCCTTCAATTCCCCTAGTAGTACTCCAAACAGGGTTTTTTCATCATAACTTTCAGAGAAGACTTCAAACCAATAAATGGAACACCATTTAGGACACCCTTTATTCCCCTTAGAAACATATCAATTTTTTGGATATGGTTTTTTTCAAACAAAACCCTAAAAATTGGACTTCTACGCTCCAATTAGGCCTAATTAAGCTAGTTCAACAAAGCAACTTTGGGTTTTACAATCTCCACACTTCAATTATTCATTCCATGACTCTTAACATGTCACATGGGGTCTGTACATGCAATTTTTATCAACTAGAACAATATTCAAAGCACTCTCCTACAAAACCCTAAGTCTACCTATCCTTTTATGCCTAATACATGGTGATATTAGGCTAGGGTTGCATCAAACTTGCCCCTAACTCCATCCCCTTCTCCTACAAACACCAAAAACATTAAAAAAAACCTATCTACTTCCATTCCATTGATTATCATATTTTTCCATTGGTGGAATGGCCTCTAATTCATGTTTCTTCCCTCAAACCCTCACAAACTAGGGTTTCTTGGTTGTTTATAGAAAAATGGCTCTAACTCCTTTCAATATTAATTGAAACTGATGAGATCAAAATAAAATGATAGATAATTCACTCCTTCATGAATCCCAACGTATTTTAGATCATTTGCGGGCTATACGAGGCCGTACTAACTTCTATAGCAACAAAAACACAAAAGAAAAGGAAAAAAACAAAGTATGCTTTATTGTTTTATCTCCAAAATCAACACCAGAAGATTTACTTGATCTTTCCAAGGCATACTTAAACATTTCCAACCAAAAATAACTGTTGGCTAACTACCATTTGAATCCCCAATGGTTCAACTTCCATAAAAGACCAAAAATGCAAAAGTTGCTTGAGCAACTTTGCAACTTTTTGCAACAAATGACATCTAAACCCAAAACTGACCCCACATGACTCAAAACATGAAACCTAGTCTAAATAGACCTTATTTCAACCAAAATTAACTCAACATCACAAAAAATTAACATTTGACCCTTATTTACAAAAAGACCTAGTTGTCCTTGCACTATACTCCCAAGGAGAACAAAATCTCAAGTTCCACTTGAGAGAAAATGTTGAACTATTGCACCATGATTTTTGATATCTTCCTCTTTCATCGAGGTGGTATCCTCTAAAGGAAGGCCTTTCCACTTCGCCAAGTACTCATAGTACACCTTGTGCCTTGTTCTTTTAGCTTCTTTGGTATCCAAGATGCACTCAAGCTTCAATGGTTGACTTGGTGGAAAATATCTGATCCAATCTTCATCTAGAACCTTTGATGTACCTACAAATTCACTTGCAATCACAACCCCTTTAAAAGGGTATAGGTCAGAAACATTAAAAATGGGTGAGATAGAAACTCTAGGAGAGAGTTCTATCTCATGGGAATTTGCTCCAAATTTATGGACCACCCTACATGGCCCTATATTCTTCATTTGTATCTTTGAATACTTTCCTTTAGGTAGCCTCACCTTCTTCAAATGAGCTAAGACCAAGTCCTCTACTTTGAAATGAACCTCTCTCCTTCTCAATTCTGCATGTTATTTATATTTATCAACACTCTTTTGAAGGTTCTCTCTAACCTGTTGATATATTTCTTTCATGGAAAATGCAAACTCTTCTCCCTCAACACTCCTCTCCATTCCACTCAAATATCTGAGTTCAAACACCCCCTAGGTTGCAATCCTTACACAATCTCAAATGGTATTTTCCAAACACTCCTATTCACAAAGTCATTATATGCAAACCTAACTTGGGGTAGGATCAAATCCCATTGTGTTGAGTGCTCTTTTTTCAAGAATCTCAAGAGATTTCCAAGACTTCTATTGACTACTTTAGTCTTCCCATCTATATTTGGATGATAGGCAGAGCTAAAAGTCAAATTGGTGCCTAGCTTCTTCCAAAGGGTTCCCCAAAGTGACTCACAAATTTACTATCTCAGTCTAAAACAATGGTTAATGGAAATCAATGGATCTTGACCACCTCCTTGAAAAACAATTGTGCAATGTATGAGGCATCATGTGTGCTTTTACATGATATAAAATGTGCCATTTTACTAAACCGGTCCACTACAACAAACACTGAATCAAAGCCTCTTTTGGTTTTTGGCAACACCAACACAAAATCCATGCTAATGGATTCTCATGGTTTATTTGGGATTGGTAATGGCTGATAGAGACCTGCATTTGTACTACAACCCTTGGCCCTTTGACAAACAACACACTTTTCTACAAATTTTCTGACATCACTTTGTATCCTTGGCCAATAATAATACCTTCTTACTTGCTCCAAGGTTTTTTCCACACCAAAGTGACCTACCAAGCTACCACTATGCTTCTCCTTATTCAAATTGTCTCTCATAGAGCATTTGGGTATACAAAGTTGAGCACCCTTAAAAGTAAACCTTTGTGGATCAAGAAATCAGAATTCTCTTCATGAAAAGTGCCATTGAATTGGCTACAAGAAGCATAAATTTCTTTGAAATCATCATCCTCTGCATACATACCTTTCAAAGCATCAATCCCAACACTCTACAACTAAACTTTTTGAACCAAAAATGTCCTTCTACTCAAAGCATCCACCACCTTGTTTGACTGCCCCTTTTTTTGTTTGATGTGGAAGGTGTAACTTTGGAGATACTCCACCCACTTTACCTGTCTATGGTTGATTTTCTCTTGGCTGTTAAGAAACTAAAAATCATGATTGTTAGTAAAAAAAATGAACTATTTAGGAAGAAGATAGTGTCTCCACTTATTCAATGATTACACCATAGCATATAACTCCAAGTCATAAGAGGAATACTTTTTATTTTCCTCATTGAGCTTCTCACTAAAGAAAGCAACATGCCTACCCTCTTGGCTCAATACTGCCCCAATTGCATACCCACTTGCATTGCATTCAATTGTGAAAACTTTGTTAAATTCAGGCAATGCTTAGATAGGTTTTTGTGCTACCCTTTGTTTTAGATATTGAAAACTTTTTTCTGCCTCATTAGACATACAAATTTCTTTCTTTTATCCCCTTTGATTGTGTTAATGATTGGAGAGAATATATGACTGAAATTCCTCACAATTTTCTTGTAAAAACTAGCTAGGCCATGGAAACTTCTTACCTCACTTACTAATGTAGGAGTAGGCCAATTGAGAATTTATTCCACCTTGCTAGGTTCCATCTTCAAAGATCCTTTTGAGATCACAAAGCCAATATAAACCAACTCCTCCTTCATGAATTCAAACTTCAAGTTTATCATAAGCTTTTCTTCATTCAAACTTTTCAAAACCAAATCTAGATGCTACAAGTGTTCCTCTTTAGTCTTACTAAAAACAAGAATATCATCCAAATAGGCAACCATAAAATTACCTATGAATGGTTTCAAAACTTCATTCATTAATCTCATAAAGGTGCTTGGTGCATTTGAAAGCCCAAATGGAATAACAAGCCATTCATATAACCCCTCATTTGTTTTGAAGGAAGTTTTCCACTCATTCCCCTCTCTAATTCTAATTTGGTGGTAGCCACTTTTGAGCTCAATCTTAGAGAAATAACATGCCCCTCCTAAATAATCCATCAAATCTTCCATTCTTGGTATGGGGAACCTATACCTTATGGTAATCTTGTTTATGGCCCTTGATTCGGTGCACATTCTCCAATCTCCTCCCTTATTTAGTGCCAAAATGGTGGGAACAACACATGGGCTAAGACTCTCCCTTATTAGGCCTTTGTCAAGCAACTCTTCGATTTGCTTCCTAATCTCGTCATTATGTTGAGGGGTCATTTTATATGCAACTTTGTTAGGAAGGTTTTCCCCTGGTATGAAATCTATATGGTGACTCACATCTCTTATTGGTGGCAAAGAGCTAGGAAGTTCATCTACCACAATGTCTTTGTATTTGTTCAACAAGGCTTGGACCTCTTTAGGACATCATCAACCTTTTCTACTGTCATGATAGATTTTGGTCTGATTACAATGACATAAGCTTCTCCTCCCTCTTCTTTCATGGTTTTCAAAAACTCTTTTTCCCCAACCAACATTACACTAGACCCAACTTGTGTATCTAGACTTTCTTCTTGCAATGGACTAATAGTAAATGAGATTCCATCCTTTTCAATCACACAGGTGTTCTTTTTCCCATCATGTTTATCCTTTCTATCATATTACTAGGGTCTCCCTAAAAGTAGGTGACAAACATCCATTGGGATGATGCCGCAATGGGTATGTCTTGAGGATCATGATGGGCCCAAAAGTGAGTGATATGATATATGGATATGTGTAGGAGTATGTGGTGGCTGGCATTTTTTACCAAATTGATGAAACAAAAAGGTTTTAAAGGGAGATTTATAGCTTTCCACCAATATAAATTATTCTTTACTTTTGAGATTTAATAAATAATTATTATTCATTTTTTTATTTGAATTATGAGCTAAAGCCTAATTGATAGAGGTGATTGAAAAAATCTATAGCTTTCAAAGCGGTATCAATTTTTTTTGAATTGAGAACATCGCGTCACACATTCTATACTTCACATACTATAGGATTAAAAGAAAAATGAATTTCATGAAGTTTTGACCAAGTTAAGGTGGTCAGGACATCACGGAGGAGTTTTTTATATTTTTTTAAAGAGTTGTAAAGGTGTAAATTAATTATTTACTTGGAAAAATTACAAAAATATACCATAACATCGGGACCTTGAGTCCTCTGCTATATCTAAAATCTTATAAAAAAAAAATATTATAAATTTATTGTGGTTTGGGGTGGTCAAGCGGACACCTACCGCTTCTTATTTTCTGAAGTTTAGAGTACCCTACTTTGCATTGTAATTTCAAATTTTCACCAAATAGATTTTTTTTTTTTGAAATAAATTGGAAATTAGAAACTACGTCGGTTGCCGATTTCATTGCCACTTTTGAGATAAGCAATTGAGGAATTTTGTGTCGAATTCCTAGCCTACGATTTTTCTAAAATTTTTACCGCCCATAGGGGGCCTATTTTTTCTATGATGATCCACCTTTTGTATAATGTTTTTATCTTTGTACCCACCTATGTTAAATTTCACCCATGTTTGTTCATTTACTAAGACATGTCATCCCTTGTTCAACTAGGAGACCTTGTAAGGAGTGGGATGTTGTATCCTCTTCATTTTCAACTTTTTAGCCATCTCTAAAGAAACTAAATTATCTATGGAACCTGAATCAACAACTTTGCAAACCTTACCTTGAGATTTACATGTGGTTCTAAAGAGGGATTTTATTTGTGGAGGCTCCTTCACCACAAGAACTTTGAACAACATTCTCCTCATCATCAAAGATTCACAAATTTCTGGGGCAACAGGCTATGATGGAGAGCTTACACTCTCATTGTCTTGCTCTTGCACCAATTGAGTTCTTCTTTCACCACCATGTGAAGTAGAAGGATGCTTATTCAGACACTACCAAGCTTGATGGCCAATCTTGTTACACCGATAACACCTTCTTGAGAATGTATTTGATCCCCTTCATTGACTTCCAAATCTACCCCTACTATTTGACCTCCTCCCTTTGAAACTACCTATAGATTCTAAGCCTTGCTCTTGATTACCATGTGCATCTCCTTGTGGCTTCTGAGACTACTATCTTCCTCCAAATGTTCCTCTACCCTTGAATCTCTTTCCTCTACCTCTACCTTACTTCTCTTACCATTTTTTCAACTTGTCTTCTACTTTGACTTCCAATTGAAAGCATTCTTCCACCATTCTAGGGGTGGTAAGACTTAACTCATCTTGTATATTGAACCTCAACCCATTCATGCACCTTGATACTTTCTCCACCTCATCCTCAACATGACCAACTCTTATACTCAACTTATGAAATTCCTATGTATAAGCCATTACATCAATCTTCTTTTATTTGTGGTTTTGTAGCTTCCTAAATGTTTGGATTGCATAATCACTGGGTAGAAATTGGCTCTTAATTTTAGCCACCATTATATCCCAAGAATCGATTTTTGAATTTCCCTTCTTCAACCTCTCTTCTTGCACATAATTCCACCAAGTTAAGGCAAGGCCTTTCAACTTTTTTTTGGAAAATTTCACTCTTTGGTCTTTTGCTACCTCTTCATACTCAAAATAGTTATCAAGTGCATCAATCCAACCTAGCACCTCTTCACTATCCAACTTCCCACCATACATGGGTAATTCCATCTTTCACTTAGGAGTGTCTCCCTTGACAGCCTTCCATAACTTATCCATTCTCAATTCATTAGGCTTCAACTCATCATCACCTTGGACTCCTCCTTGAGGGTTTTCATTCTCACCCTCTTCCTCTTCCTCTTGGTCACTTTGCTCTCCGGTGACCACACCTCTCCTTTGGTTTGACTAAAGTTTTGCAAGTCTAGCTAGGATAGCTTCTTGAGACTCCTTTACTTGCCTCAACTCCTTGGCATGCCTTTCTTTCATCTCTCTCACTTCTTTGGTGATTGGATTACTTTTAGGAGGCATCTTTTCTTCTTTCAAACTTCAACCTTTTCCCTTTGTTGATCAAAACCTTTGCTCTGATACCAATTTGATGCAGATCAGGGTGGAGGTTATCAACACAATATCAACTACACAAAATTTGCAACTTTGAAACCCTAACTTGGTGGTTTTCTCACAAATCCTTCAATTCCCTTAGTAGTACTTCAAACAGGGGTTTTTCATCATAACTTTCAGAGAATAATTCAAACCTAGAAATGGAACACCATTCAAGACACCCTTTATTCCCCTTAGAAACATATCAAATTTTTGGATATGGTTGTTTTGAACCAAAACCCTCAAAATTGGACTGCTACGCTCTAATTAGGCCTAAATAGGTAGTTCAACAAAGCAACTTTGGGTTTTACAATCTCCACTCTTCAATTATTCATTCCACGAATCTTAACATGTCACATGGAAATTTTACATGCAATTTTGATCAACTAGAACAATCTTCAAATCACTCTCCTACAAAACCCTAAGTCTACCTATCCTCATAAGCCTAATACATGGTGATATTAGGCTAGGGCTACATCAAACTTGCGCCTAACTCCATCCCCTACTCCTGCAAACACAAAAAACATTAAAAACACCCTGTCTACTTCCATTCCACCAATTATTAGATTTTTCCACTAGTGGAATGGCCTCTAATTCATGTTTCTTCCTTCAAACCCTCGCAAACTAGGGTTTCTTGGTTGTTTATAGATAAATGTCTCTAGCTCCTTTCAATATTAATGAAAACTAATGAGATCAAAATAAAATAATAGCTAATTCACTTCTTCATCAATCCCAATGCATTTTAGACCATTTGTAGGCCATACTAACTTTTGTAGCAGCAAAAACACAAAAGAAAACGCAAAAAATAGAGTATACTTTATTGTTTTATCTCCAAAATTAACACCTGAAGATTACCTCAAGATTTCCAAGGAATATTTAAACATTTCCAACCAAAAATAGTCATTGGCTAACCACCATTTGAATCTCCAATAGTTCAACTTCCACAAAAGACCAAAAATGCAAAAGTTTGATCAACTTTGTGACTTTTTGTAACAAATGACATCTAAACCCAAAATTGACCCCACATGACTCAAAACATGAAACTTAGTCGAAATAGACCTTATTACAACCAATATTGACTCAAAATCACAAAAAATTAACATTTGACCCTTATTTACAAAAAGACCTTGGTGCCCTTGCACCAAAAGTGAGCCTTGTTTTTGGGCAGTGAGCCCTTTGGTAGTTGATAAGTGTTTGAAGTTTTGTGTTTGAGTTTGGTGACAACTGATTCACCCCTCACCCTCTTAGTTATCTTGCACCTTTCAACAAAATTCACTTATGAATGCATGTATGTGTGTAGGATCATTATGGCCATGGGTCCTTAAGTGGAAAAAATCTAGTAGAGTTAGCAACTTATCCTAAAAATTGAATAATTTATCTATATTATTTCAAAAATATGTAAGAATAGAATATGTAGAAAATTGAATGTAGTTTCTAAAATAATAGGTTTATTTTAAAAATCTATTTGGTGAAAATTTGAAATTTCAATGCAAGAGTACTTAAATTCTCGTGGAAAAATTGCAAAGGTGTGTCTCCGTCTAACCACCCCAACCATAATAAATGGTAATATTTTTTTTATAAGATTTAGATATAAGAGGACCTATGTTTTGATGTGATGCATATTTTATGTAGTTTTTCAAAGTAAATAATTAACTATAATTTTTACTACAACTTTTAAAAAATATGAAATTGTATGTCTGAACCTTAACTTGGTCAAAAAACTGCTGAATTAATTTTCTTTTTTAACTTATACGAAGGCATAGAATGTGACACATGTTTCAAATTCAAAAAATGTGATACCGTTTGAAAACTATAGATGTTTTTCAATCAACCTATCAATCAGGACTTTAGTCAGAATTCAAATAGAAAATGATTAATAATTATTTATTAAATTCAAAGTAAAGCATAATTTATATTGGTGGAAAGCTGAGAATATCCTTTAAAAACCCTTTTCGTTTCATCAATTTTAAGTTAAAAAAAAAAAAATCAGCCACATACCCTACACATACCATCATATCACCACTTTTTGGCCCATCATGATCCTGCACATACCCGTACACTAGCTTTTTTTGTAACTAAATTACAACGCTTTCCTATTTTTCCATCTTTTAAAGAATAGTCAACATTCTTAAATATTTTAACATCTATTAATTGTTGTCCATAATCATTATCAATACTTTCATACATACAAATTCTTAAGAATGAAATATTTCCATAACTAGTGCATTATCCAAAAATACAACTTAAATAAAAATTGCCATTAGATATTTCACAAAACAAACTTGATATAAACTCCCTTATTGTTTCAAGTGGCATATTAATACCACATTCCTTCATAATCATGTTAGTATGCAAAGTACAATGTATATATCGAAAAACATCATAAAAATAATGAAATTGAACATGCTTTTTACAACAACAAGATATTTGTTGCTTATTAATTTTTACATACCAAGGTTTATATTTTTAAAAAGACCTTTGACTTATTTTAATATTACCAAGTAACACTAAATCACCACAATTTTTTTTATAAAATTTATTTTGTGTTGTATCTAATAGGGTGTTTAGGGATGAGGATCAAGGAATTTGACCCCACTCTTTAGTTTCCAAAACATCTCTAGCATTAGATAATACCCTAGTATTATCGTGCCAATATTTTTCAATCAAATATTTAATTGCAACATTCAATTTCATGTCAGACCTTGAGATTCGGCCACTAAAACTCCAACATTGGTTAATTGGATCATTTTCTATACTTTCTTCTTTTTTTCCTCATTTAAATGTGTTAGTGTATCTCAGAACTCTCACTAATATTTCTTACCATTCTTTTATTCAAAGTTGTTTTATTGACTATAGCAGTAGTTATAGCTCTTCTTGCTGCGTTTTTATCTTTAGATTGACTATTTTTCCCAATAGATTGAATGACACTAGCAACAGTAGACACAACATGTTTTAATGATTGATCTTTTCTTCTTGGTTTAACAAAAAAGCCTAACTTTTTTTATTAATTTTCTCATTTTTGCATTCTCATCAATTGCATCATTAGTTGACATTGAAATGCAAGTTTTTAATGATAAAACATTTTTTTGTATAATCTATTCACATGTGTTCTTATTTGTCTCCAAGAAATCTTATTAGGAAGATTATCCAAAACATCACTTTCAATTTAAAAAATATATTTTTGTTAAATTCAACATCACATCCTAGATTTTCATTTCCTTTCATTTTCATCTTTATTTTCATCAAAAAACGTTTTCATTTCATTTCATGAATGAAATAGTTTTCTTTTCATTTTCAACAAAAGGATCTGTCTCATTTTCAGTTTCAACAAAAGACTTTTTCTATTTCTCATTTTCAACAATATTTAAATGGGATTTTCATTTTATTTTCTAATTTATTTTAATAAATTCTATAAAATTTTCATCTCTTCTATCGAATATTATCAATTTCCTAACATCATTAAGTCCAACATGTTGTAAACTTCTATAAATAAATTTCTTCATTTCACCAAAATGTGGATTTGAAGATGTACTTGGATTTGTGCCTATTGAAACATTCTCCATAGCATTGAAAGAGGGATTTAAAGACATACTAGGACTTGTTTGTATAATCATATTATTTTCCAAATTGACTTCTTTCAAATTAGCTTCGTCTATAATCATGGTCTCCTCAATGTTTTTATCTTCAATAGTTGTGGAATTGGATGCTTCAACATTATTCATTGATCGAATCCTCATTCTTCTATCTCTTTGTCTTTTTGCCTC
>VDFB02304592.1:0-26803 GCA_007258455.2 Sequoia sempervirens | reverse complement strand
ATAGGTTGTCTTGCATTTTTCTGTTTGGTTTAATTGCTTGAAAGGAAAAATGTCAATTTAAATAATAGTTTATTATGTTTTATTTACTGTTATTAAAATTAATTTTAAATGTTGAAGAAATTAGTTTTGCAAGTTATTTAATTAATTAACTAGTTTGTTTGGTTAAATGGTTTCACCATAAAGATTAAATTTATTTAATTAAATAAATTAGTTAATTAAATTAAGTGTTTAGTCGACCAATGAATAGTTTTATTTGAAATTAAATATTATTTTTGTGGAAATGGCATGCTTTATAATTAAATATATTTGCAATTTGAAAATTGTTAATTTTAAATAAATAAAATAAATGCATGCAATTTGAATATTTAAATTTAAAATTTAAAATGAATTGAATTCATGCAAATCTTGGAAGGCAAGATTGCCGAGAAGTGGTTAATAGATATTTTTCACTTCTCGACATGTGTGCAAGTGGCATTTATTGAATTTTGTTGAAGAATTGTTCACGGAGGTTAATTTGGATCTGGAAAAACACAGAGGGATTCTATTCTATTTTCTCTTCACGGGAAAATTATCAGGGCTTTTGTTAAATTTTTCTGTATATGCTTTTGGTATATTGGATACTTGTGGAAGATCTCTAGTTTTTGTTTTGGGAATTGGTTCTCGGGAAAGAATTTGGAAGTTACAGGCAACAGAGGCAACAGAGGCTCTCTTCACCAGTAAGCAAAGGAAAACAGGTATTCTTCTTGTAAATTTTATTTTGTTGGTTTTTGAAAGGGAATGCTTCTGAAAAGAAATTGGTTTAATTTAAATTCCTGTATTTCTCGCACAGAAATTGTTGTCTGTATTTTGTTTTCTGAAGATTTGATGGATTCAGAATACCTCTGTAGTATTCTCTCTGTAGAAAGTATTTGAATTTTTATGAGTGGAATTTATTTGTTAAAAAGGAAATTGAAACCTCTGGGGTAAATTAGGATTTGAATGAAAATATACTGTGCGTGTTTCTTTAAAAACCCTGATGAAATTTGACAATTTCCCCTATTTCCCTTGAAAACCCCGTTGAACTTATGTAGAGTTTTCTTAATAATTTCTGTAAGAAAACCCTGTTGAAATATATAAATATATAAATATATATATATTTTCATATTTATAAATTGGATTGTGGAAGAAACTTATTTAAAATTATATGTTTATTTAAATTTTAGTCGCCATACGGGCGAGTTAGGGTTTTGATATTTTATTAAAAAGCGAATAAAACCAGTCGGAATTTTAACAGGTGTTTAAATTTATATTGTGTGGAAATTTTTGAATTTTATTTTATTGGCTGGTACAATTGTTTTGTTTGGGGCATGGGGCTACCCCACCGACCCGCCATGAAGAAGCGGCGGCCGTAAGGTAAATGTGCCAGCGTGATAAGCGGTCTTAAGTGGCAGCGCTGACCTTTCATGGTACGCATTGTCATTGACAAACCACAAAGGTTTTCTTGCTAATAAAAAACAAACTTTAAAACTCTTGTTTATTCCAGTTCGGCAGTTAATTCATAATTTTTAATGAGTTTAGTATGGTTTATATGAATTTCGAAATTATTATGTATTTAATATTTTATATATATATATGTATAAATATGTATATATTTATATATATATATTTAATTAAAATATATGTCTAATATTTATTTATAAAAGAAATACTTTTGTATTTAAATACAGAATTATTTAAGGCATTTGAAAAGCATGAAAATCAATAAGTTTTAAACAATAAATTGATAAAAAAATTATTTAGTTTTCATTTCTATGTGTAATAGAGGAAATTAAATTTAAAATAATTCTATGCAATTTCCTTTATTGTTAGAGAAAAGAATTACAATTATGATGCTATAAAATTTCTGTTGATTCTAATGAATGATTGGATTTAGTAAATCCGAATGGTAGACATTTATTTTTAATTTTCTTTATTTTGTGTTTCTTACTGGGCAAATTGGGTATTGACATTAATGTACAAGTCTTCTAGACAAACTGTTAAATGTGGGAAATTTGGATTGTTAAGTTAAATTCTTGTGTTAACTAAGGATGTGTGCATGGCTTTGCATGGTGGTTTGACACCTGTTTTATGAACAATGATTTGATGTCCGTTATAAAACGTTTGGTCTTTTATATTAATTTTGGTTATATGTACACCTTGTAAACCTTAGTCAGAGAACTTAGATTCCTTTGTTATGTTTAGAGGGTGGCTTTTGTAGACACACAAAGTGGTGTCAGGGTAACTTACAAAGAGTTAGTAAGTCAGTGATAACTAAATAACACAATAGTTAGAATTAAAACTCTTAACAAGATGTTTATGCCTCACTTAATGACTCTTGAGCTAGTTCAGTCTTGAGTATAAGATGAGAAGGCCTGGAATGGAAAATCGGTGTCTTGTTTCTTTGAGAGACATTCGATTCCGCAATAGTATGCAATAGGGGCCAGGTTTCATAAGAGGTTACCAGGGTAACCCAGGTTGGGGGCCAGAACCTAGGAAGAAACACCAGGGTAACCTTTGCAATATTGTGATGACACTCCACCTAAAGTAACAGTTAACCTTGTGTATGTAGTACATTCAATTATCTTAAATTTGGAAGCAATGTAACCACCAGTCAATTTTGTACTAGTGTCTAGGGTTAGTAGATTAGGTCTAGGTAACCATATTACTATCTCTTAGCACAGGGGGTGGACCTACGGGTACCACATGGTTGGGTGGAACGTGCACCTTAATCCGTTGGGTCCCCAGTTTGTGATCATGGCATCGAGAGCTTCATGGATGGAGAGCTCGCAGACTTGGAAACTTATATGTACATCTTCTTTGTAAATTGTAAATCTTGTATTTGAAAACATCCCTCAATTGTATATGAGGTGAACAATGTAAATGTAATTGTAATTATTATTGAACTACCTCATCAGATGGATGAGTATTGTATTATTTTATCAAATGCAATGTAAGAAACAAGTTTGTACTTTATGTTATATTGAATGGAATTTCAAATGAATGCAATGTTTATTTTTATGTTATTGTTAATTAATATGTGCAATGCGAAATACTAAAGTCGTCTATGGAAACTCAAGTAGTGTAACGTTGCGTAACTTGATGAATGTATGAAACTAATTAACTTAGTATTAATTTAAAAAAAAAAAATTATTTCAATTTTATACACAATTGCAACATTCCTTAGGTTATTATGACAGGGCATTCAGTAAATGATGCAGATCCTCCCCAATTTTCAAATTTATACTTTCAACAATTCTATACAATATTTTATTATAGCATTTTTATGATTTACTCCTTGATTAATAACAAAGAAATATATGCTTATTTGATTTGGATTCAAAACTTTCCCAAAATTTCTTCATCCCTTCTAATGTAGCATTTGCTTCCAAATATTCTGAAATGCTTGATAGATGCACGTCACCCATACCATAGCTCATATAGTCTCTTGCAACTTTTTAACTCTCATTAGTCATATGTTAAGGATATGTGCATTAGTATAAACTACTTCTCTCTAATATACATCAAACACTTTGGCTTCATTTAGCATTGTTCTAGCCATTTCCTGAACTATTCTACTCTTTCTTTTTGCTACACCATTTTCTTGAGGAGTCTCACAATAAAGTATTGTCTTATAATTCTATGTTCTTCATACAAGTCTTCAAACTCACTAGAGGTACATTCACCACCTCTATCGGACCTTAGACATTTGATATTTGATCCTATTTCATTTTCAACCATAGCCTTAAATATTTTTAATTTACTAAAGGCTTCAAATTTTTCTCTCAAGAAATTCAACCAAGTCATTCTAGTAAAATCTTCAACAAATAGCACAAAATAATTTTCTCCATATAGGGATCTTGTCATAGAGGGTTCATATAGGTATGTATGAATCAAATCCAATGGTTCCATAGTAGAGTGCTCCTTTGTCTTGAATCTTACTCTTGTTTGTTTTCCTATTTGGCATTCCTTGTAGAAGGTGTTTGCAAGCTTAGTAATCTTTGGTATGTCTCTCATAGAATGCTTTGAAAAAATATTTGTACAAGATTATCAAAGTTGATATGACCCATTCTTTTATGCCATAGCCAACTTTCATTAGATTTCCCTATTCTTCCTTTAAATTCAATGAGATTGTATAGGTTGCCTTCAAATCTACTTTCTTCTACAACAAGTCTTCCATTCTTCTTGATTTCACATCCTTGAGCATGGAAAGTGAGATTGTGGCCCTTGTCAAAAATTTGTCTTACACTTAGAAGGTTATGCTTCATTCCTTCAATATATTGAGCATCATTTGTCCTAGATCTTCCATCAACACTTAGGGATCATTTTCCATAGATCCTTGTAGTAGTAAATTATCACCAAATTGGACTAAGCCACCATTCCATTTATTCAAGCTAATGAACTTAATTTTGTCTTCATTCATGGGTGCTGGCAAGAAGTTGAGTCCACTTTTTGGCCAAAAAGTGGAAGTGTCTTCCTTGATTTTTAGAATTTGACACATTTGACCTTAAAATTTGAAGTACTTGAAGATGGAATCTTCAAAAAAGTCACTAATCATAAAATGTAGTACTCAAAGTCTAGTTTCCAAATATGTAATTTATTTCAATACCCAATGCTACAAATTGATTTTCAATAGGCATTTATAAAAACCATTGTTTAAAAGTCACTTTTTTTAACATACCATGCACATGTACGTCATCCATATTTTGACCTAAATTATCATATTTTTCTAAATGTTTTTGGGAAAAGATTTGTAACTCACTAAAGCACATTTTCAATATTTTTTTAATTTTATATTGAATATTTGTTTGTTAAAATTTTATTAGCCATATTTGTCATTTTGAAAAATCATCGTGTACGTCATGCATAAGATGACCTAAACTTATTAATTTTTTATTTTTTAAAAAAATTGAAAAGAATTGTTTGAAGTATGTTTTCATGCAATTCACTTTACAAAAAAATATTTTAATTAAAAGTTATTTAAATAGTAAAAAACCCTAATATTTCAAGTTTATGTACCAGTTTCATCATAAATTAATTGAAAAATAGAAAAAATAATCCAATTGTTAAAAAAATTACATATTTGGAATTTGCACTGTCTCATCTATAATGTGTTTTAATTTCGTCGAAAAATTTTGCAAAAAAAGTCGTCAACCATATGTCCAAAGTCATTATTTTTCTGTGACATTGTTAGGACCTTCAACTTGTAGGTCAAACTAGGTTGAAGGCCTAGGTTCAAATCCCCAATGCTTTTCCCGAACCAGAATACAAGCTAAAAACCTAACCACAAAGCAAGGGCAAGTTAAATTTTTAGAAATAGGATCCTGTTTACAAAACAAGATCTCGTTTCCCAGTATTAAATGTTCAGACTGCTGAAATGGAAATGTGATTTCATTTTATAAACGAGTTTTTACTACAGGATCCCGATTATAAAATGGGATCTCATTTTATTAAACAGGATCCCATTTTGTAAACAGGATTATGTTTCTCTTTTTACTATTTTTTAATTTACTAGCAAACTTTTACTTTGAAGTTTGAAACTTCACATGTACAGTTGATTGTGACAAGTTGGGCTATTTTCTATCAACTTTTTTCCTTACAAGTCTTCAACTTGTATTTTGGATTGAATTTTTCAAAGGAGGAATCATGTAAACAGTTTTTAAAGTGGAATTTTGTTAGTTTTCTACTCGTTTGGAGGAACAAAAGAGGAATACTTTTGTCTTTATAGGTCTTCAACTTGCAATTTGGATTGAATTTTTGAAAGGAGGGATCATGTTACAAACAGTTTTTTAAGTGGAATTGTGTTAGTTTTCTACTTGTTTGGAGGAACAAAAGAGGAATACTTTTGTCTTTATAGGTCTTCAACTTGCAATTTGGATTGAATTTTTGGAATATTTTCACTATTGACATTCATTTGTGCTTGAGAATTTTATAATCATGGGTTTACAAGCTTGTAATAAGAGGAAAGATAGGAATGTTGGATTTTGTGGTTATGTTTCTGATATGTGGTTGTCATTGATGTCAACACTATTAGCATTATTATCTTTAAGGTTGTATATGTCAAGGATATTGAGAAAATTGTAATAGAATGAGTTGCAAGTTGTTAGTGGTGAAGTGAAGTTTAGTTTGTTGGCGAGTTTAGTACATTGATGATCAGAGGTTTTGGACTAAATGGTTTGTTGTCAAGTATATCTAGTTTATCCACATAAAGTTTCAAAGATCCGCATGAAGATTTGATCGAGTTATGAGTAGTTGTGTTCTGATAGTTTTTTTGTTGCTTCAGTTGGTGTTCTTGAATGAAGATGATGCAATTCTAGTAAGTTCAGTTGTTGTGGATGCTTCTCTGGTGATTCATGATGTTTTTGGATGCTTCTAGATTTTTCTCTATCTATGTTGCATGTCCGCATTGATCGTTGTGCTCGTGATTGGTGATTTTCTTTTGCATGTTCATGTTTTTCATGTTCATGGTTGATAGAGTGATTGTAGCATGTTGTGGATCCTTGAGACGAAATTGTTTGAAGTGTTTTCATGTTTGAGAGTTTTATTTCGAGTGTTCACTATGTTGTGGCTGCCCTTGGTTGATTAAGCATTGATAATTGTTATTGATTTGGGTTGACAATTTATATTCATTTTATTATTTTGTTGAAGTGACATGTAATGATGTAATCTCTTATTGTGGATATATATAAGCATTGTTTATTACATTTGAAGGTGTGCGTTGGCATGTATGAGATGTGTGAAATAATGTCCTAATCATTTGAAGGAAGAAGTAGAGTGTGAAGAAGAGTGAGCATAGTGAGAAGAAGTGTTCATGTGCTTAACTAGAACTGTAATCAGGCATTAGCGGATGCTATTCTCTCAGTTCAAAATCCTACGAATGTAATCCAAATGTTTTTGTAAGATAGTGTGTCTTCCTTTGGGTAGTAAGCCTTGTTGTATTTGAGCAATGAGCTCTAGGAAGTGTGCCTGAATGCATGTGCATTCCCTATTTTATTCTTTATACTTTTAATAGGGTATAATCTTGTGGATTGACCTCCACCGTGGTTTTTCCCCTAACAGGGTTTCCACATAAAAAATCTTGGTGTTATGTTTGTTTCTGATGTGTTGATGGTTTATGCTTTCATGGTTATTAATTAGATATGAGAATAATGGTTAATAAGTTTAATAAGTTTGAATTTATGTGACAGTTGATTCACCCCCCCTCTCAGTTGTCTTCCCTTGTGTTTCCAACAAGGAAGAAATTGACTCTTGAAGAAATTCAAGAAAGTAAAGATAAAGAAGCCAAAAGGAAAAGAAATAGAAGCATGAGGATTCGATTAATGAATAATGATGAAGCATCCAATTGCACAACTATTGAAGATAAAAACATTGAGGAGACCATGGTTGTAGATGAAGCTAATTTGTAAGAAGTCAATTTGGAAAATAATATGATTATACAAACAAGTCTTAGTATGTCTTCAAATCCCTCTTTCAATGTTATTAAGAATGTTTCAATAGGCACAAGTCCAAGTACAACTTCAAATCCACATTTTAGTGAAATGGAAAATTTATTTGTAGAAGTTTTACAACATGTTGGACTTAATGATGTTGAAATTGATAATATTTGAAGAGATGAGAATTTTATAGAATTTGTTAAAAATAAATTAGAAAATAAAAATGAAAATCATTTAAATGTTGTTGAAAATTAAAATGAAAAATATTTTGTTGAAAATGAAAATGAGAATGATCCTTTTGTTGAAAATGAAAAAGAAAACTATTTCATTCATGAAAATGAAAATGAAAACTGTTTTGTTGATGAAAATAAAGATGAAAATGAAAATTGTTTTGAAGTTGAAAATGAAAATGAAAATATAGGATGTGATGTTGAATTTAACAAAAATATATTTTTTAAATTGAAAGTGATGTTTTGGATAATCTTCCTAGTAAGATTTCTTGGAGGCAAATAAGAACACATGTGAATAGATTATACAAAAAAATATTTTATCATTAAAAACTTGCATTTCAATGTCAACTAATGATGCAATTGATGAGAGTGCAAAAATGAGAAAATTAATAAAAAAAAGTTAGGCTTTTTTGTTAAACCAAGAAGAAAAGATCAATCATTAAAACATGGTGTGTCTACTATTGCTAGTGTCGTTCAATCTATTGGAAAAAATATTCAATCTAAAGATAAAAATGTAGCAAGAAGAGCTATAAAAACTGCTATAATTAATAAAACAACTTTAAATAAAAGATTGGTACGAAATATTAGTGAAGTTCTACAAATACACCCTAAAACATTGCTAAGAGAGGAAAAAAGAAGAGAAAGTATAGAAAATGATCCAATTAACCAATGTTGGAGTTTTAGTGGCCGAATCTCAAGGTCTGACATGAAATTGAATGTTCCAAGTAAATATTTGATTGAAAAATATTGGCATGATAACACTAGGGTATCATCTAATGCTAGAGATGTTTTAAAACTAAGAGTGGGGTACAAATTTCATGATACTCATCCTAAACACCTATTGGATACAACACAAACTAAATTTTATAAAAAAATTTGTGGTGATTTAGTGTTACTTGGTAATATTAAAATAAGTCAAAGGTCTTTTGAAAACTATAAACCCTGGTATGTAAAAATTAATAAGCAACAAATATCTTGTTGTTGTAAAAAGCATGTTTATGATGTTTTTTGATATATACATTGTACTTTGCATACTAACATGATTATGCAGGAATGTGGTATTAATATGCCACCTGAAACAATAAGGGAGTTTATATCAAGTTTGTTTTGTGAAATATCTAATAGAATTTTTTTTATTTAAGTTCTTGTATTTTTGGATAATGCACTAGTTATGGAAAT
The DNA here is from genome assembly GCA_007258455.2 of Sequoia sempervirens. Classification (NCBI taxonomy): domain Eukaryota; kingdom Viridiplantae; phylum Streptophyta; class Pinopsida; order Cupressales; family Cupressaceae; genus Sequoia; species Sequoia sempervirens. Next base: position 17,946 of record VDFB02304592.1, on the reverse strand, counting down.
ATTTCATTCTTAAGAATTTGTATGTATGAAAGTATTGATAATGATTATGGACAACAATTAATAGATGTTAAAATATTTAAGAATGTTGACTATTCTTTAAAAGATGGAAAAATAGGAAAGCGTTGTAATTTAGTTACAAAAAAAGCTAGTGTACGGGTATGTGCAGGATCATGATGGGCCAAAAAGTGGTGATATGATGGGTATGTGTAGGGTATGTGGCTGACGACTTTTTTTTACCCAAAATTGATGAAACGAAAAGGGTTTTTAAAGGAGATCCTCAGCTTTCCACCAATATAAATTATGCTTTACTTTTAATTTAATAAATAATTATTATTCATTTTCTATTTGAATTACGACTAAAGTTCTGATTGATAGGCTGATTGAAAAACATCTATAGCTTTCAAACGGTGTCACATTTTTTGAATCTGAAACATGTGTTACATTCTATGCTTCACATGCTATAGGATTAAAAAAAGAAAAATTGAATTTCATGATTTTTTGACCAAGTTAAGGTGGTTAGACATACAATTTCTTATATTTTTTAAAAGTTGTAGTAAAAAATTCATAGTTAATTATTTACTTTGAAAAAAACTACATAAAAATATGCATCACATCAAAACATGAGTCCTCTACTTATATCTAAAATCTTATAAAAAAATATTACCATTTTATTATGGTTAGGGTGGTCAGACAGACACCTACTTCTTATTTTTCCCTGAAATTTAAGTACTATTGCATTGAAATTTCAAATTTTCACCAAATAGATTTTTTTATTTTTAAATAAACCTATTATTTTAGAAACTACATTCAATTTTCTACATATTCTATTCTTACATATTTTTGAAATAATATAGATAAATTATTCAAATTTTACGTTAAGTTGCCTAACTCTAATTTTTTGATTTTTTGCCACTTAAGGACTTGTATTTTCCATAATGATCCTACACATACATACATGCATTCATAAGTGAATTTTGTTGAAAGGTGCAAGATAACTAAGAGGGTGAGGGGTGAATCAGTTGTCACCAAACTCAAACACAAAACTTCAAACACTTATCAACTACCAAAGGGCTCACTGCCCAAAAACAAGGCTCACTTTTGGTGCAAGGGCACCAAGGTCTTTTTGTAAATAAGGGTCAAATGTTAATTTTTTGTGATTTTGAGTCAATATTGGTTGTAATAAGGTCTATTTCGACTAAGTTTCATGTTTTGAGTCATGTGGGGTCAATTTTGGGTTTAGATGTCATTTGTTACAAAAAGTCACAAAGTTGATCAAACTTTTGCATTTTTGGTCTTTTGTGGAAGTTGAACTATTGGAGATTCAAATGGTGGTTAGCCAATGACTATTTTTGGTTGGAAATGTTTAAATATTCCTTGGAAATCTTGAGGTAATCTTCAGGTGTTAATTTTGGAGATAAAACAATAAAGTATACTCTATTTTTTGCGTTTTCTTTTGTGTTTTTGCTGCTACAAAAGTTAGTATGGCCTACAAATGGTCTAAAATGCATTGGGATTGATGAAGAAGTGAATTAGCTATTATTTTATTTTGATCTCATTAGTTTTCATTAATATTGAAAGGAGCTAGAGACATTTATCTATAAACAACCAAGAAACCCTAGTTTGCGAGGGTTTGAAGGAAGAAACATGAATTAGAGGCCATTCCACTAGTGGAAAAATCTAATAATTGGTGGAATGGAAGTAGACAGGGTGTTTTTAATGTTTTTTGTGTTTGCAGGAGTAGGGGATGGAGTTAGGCGCAAGTTTGATGTAGCCCTAGCCTAATATCACCATGTATTAGGCTTATGAGGATAGGTAGACTTAGGGTTTTGTAGGAGAGTGATTTGAAGATTGTTCTAGTTGATCAAAATTGCATGTAAAATTTCCATGTGACATGTTAAGATTCATGGAATGAATAATTGAAGAGTGGAGATTGTAAAACCCAAAGTTGCTTTGTTGAACTACCTATTTAGGCCTAATTAGAGCGTAGCAGTCCAATTTTGAGGGTTTTGGTTCAAAACAACCATATCCAAAAATTTGATATGTTTCTAAGGGGAATAAAGGGTGTCTTGAATGGTGTTCCATTTCTAGGTTTGAATTATTCTCTGAAAGTTATGATGAAAAACCCCTGTTTGAAGTACTACTAAGGGAATTGAAGGATTTGTGAGAAAACCACCAAGTTAGGGTTTCAAAGTTGCAAATTTTGTGTAGTTGATATTGTGTTGATAACCTCCACCCTGATCTGCATCAAATTGGTATCAGAGCAAAGGTTTTGATCAACAAAGGGAAAAGGTTGAAGTTTGAAAGAAGAAAAGATGCCTCCTAAAAGTAATCCAATCACCAAAGAAGTGAGAGAGATGAAAGAAAGGCATGCCAAGGAGTTGAGGCAAGTAAAGGAGTCTCAAGAAGCTATCCTAGCTAGACTTGCAAAACTTTAGTCAAACCAAAGGAGAGGTGTGGTCACCGGAGAGCAAAGTGACCAAGAGGAAGAGGAAGAGGGTGAGAATGAAAACCCTCAAGGAGGAGTCCAAGGTGATGATGAGTTGAAGCCTAATGAATTGAGAATGGATAAGTTATGGAAGGCTGTCAAGGGAGACACTCCTAAGCGAAAGATGGAATTACCCATGTATGGTGGGAAGTTGGATAGTGAAGAGGTGCTAGGTTGGATTGATGCACTTGATAACTATTTTGAGTATGAAGAGGTAGCAAAAGACCAAAGAGTGAAATTTTCCAAAAAAAAGTTGAAAGGCCTTGCCTTAACTTGGTGGAATTATGTGCAAGAAGAGAGGTTGAAGAAGGGAAATTCAAAAATCGATTCTTGGGATATAATGGTGGCTAAAATTAAGAGCCAATTTCTACCCAGTGATTATGCAATCCAAACATTTAGGAAGCTACAAAACCACAAATAAAAGAAGATTGATGTAATGGCTTATACATAGGAATTTCATAAGTTGAGTATAAGAGTTGGTCATGTTGAGGATGAGGTGGAGAAAGTATCAAGGTGCATGAATGGGTTGAGGTTCAATATACAAGATGAGTTAAGTCTTACCACCCCTAGAATGGTGGAAGAATGCTTTCAATTGGAAGTCAAAGTAGAAGACAAGTTGAAAAAATGGTAAGAGAAGTAAGGTAGAGGTAGAGGAAAGAGATTCAAGGGTAGAGGAACATTTGGAGGAAGATAGTAGTCTCAGAAGCCACAAGGAGATGCACATGGTAATCAAGAGCAAGGCTTAGAATCTATAGGTAGTTTCAAAGGGAGGAGGTCAAATAGTAGGGGTAGATTTGGAAGTCAATGAAGGGGATCAAATACATTCTCAAGAAGGTGTTATCGGTGTAACAAGATTGGCCATCAAGCTTGGTAGTGTCTGAATAAGCATCCTTCTACTTCACATGGTGGTGAAAGAAGAACTCAATTGGTGCAAGAGCAAGACAATGAGAGTGTAAGCTCTCCATCATAGCCTGTTGCCCCAGAAATTTGTGAATCTTTGATGATGAGGAGAATGTTGTTCAAAGTTCTTGTGGTGAAGGAGCCTCCACAAATAAAATCCCTCTTTAGAACCACATGTAAATCTCAAGGTAAGGTTTGCAAAGTTGTTGATTCAGGTTCCATAGATAATTTAGTTTCTTTAGAGATGGCTAAAAAGTTGAAAATGAAGAGGATACAACATCCCACTCCTTACAAGGTCTCCTAGTTGAACAAGGGATGACATGTCTTAGTAAATGAACAAACATGGGTGAAATTTAACATAGGTGGGTACAAAGATAAAATATTGAGGTATGTGCAGGATCATCAAGAAAAAATAGGCCCTTAAGTGGCGAAAAATTTAGAAAAATCAGAGTTAGGAAACTTGACACAAAAAATTGAATAAGTTATCTATATTATTTCAAAAATATGTAAGAATAGAATCTGTAGCAATTGATTGTAGTTTCTACTCTACTAGGCTTATTTCAAAAAAAAAAATCTATTTGGTGAAAATTTGAAATTACAATGCAGTAGTACTTAAATTTGGAAAAAAAGAAGTAGGTGTCTGTTTGACCACCCTAACCACAATAAAATGATAATATTTTTTTTTTATAAGATTTTAGATATAAGTAGAGGACTCATGTCCCGATGTTATATTTTTTTTGTAATTTTTTCCAAGTAAATAATTAATTATGAATTTTTTATTACAACTCTTAAAAAATATAAAAACTTCGTATGTCGACCACCTTAACTTGGTCAAAACTTCATGAAATTCATTTTTTTTTTTAATCCTATAGTATGTGAAGCATAGAATGTGATGTTTTGAATTCAAAAAATTGATACCGTTTGAAAGCTATAGATTTTTTTCAATCAGCCTATCAATTAGGCTTTTAGTCATAATTCAAATAAAAATGAATAATAATTATTTATTAAATTCAAAGTAAAGCATAATTTATATTGGTGGAAAGTTGAGAATCTCCTTTAAAAACCCTTTTTGTTTCATCAATTTTGGGTAAAAAATGCCGACCACATACCCTACACATATCCATCATATCACCACTTTTGGCCCATCATGATCCACATACCCATTGTGTGACATCATCCCAATGGATGTTTGTCACCTACTTTTAGGGAGACCCTAGTAATATGATAGAAAGGATAAACATGATGGGAAAAAGAACACCTGTGTGATTGAAAAGGATGGAATCTCATTTACTATTAGTCCATTGCAAGAAGAAAGTCTAGATACACAAGTTGGGTCTAGTGTAATGTTGGTTGGGGAAAAAGAGTTTTTGAAAACCATGAAAGAAGAGGGAGGAGAAGCTTATGTCATTGTAATCAGACCAAAATCTATCATGACAGTAGAAAAGGTTGATGATGTCCTAAAGAGGTCCAAGCCTTGTTGAACAAATACAAAGACATTGTGGTAGATGAACTTCCTAGCTCTTTGCCACCAATAAGAGATGTGAGTCACCATATAGATTTCATACCAGGGGAAAACCTTCCTAACAAAGTTGCATATAAAATGACCCCTCAACATAATGACGAGATTAGGAAGCAAATCGAAGAGTTGCTTGACAAAGGCCTAATAAGGGAGAGTCTTAGCCCATGTGTTGTTCCCACCATTTTGGCACTAAATAAGGGAGGAGATTGGAGAATGTGCACCGAATCAAGGGCCATAAACAAGATTACCATAAGGTATAGGTTCCCCATACCAAGAATGGAAGATTTGATGGATTATTTAGGAGGGGCATGTTATTTCTCTAAGATTGAGCTCAAAAGTGGCTACCACCAAATTAGAATTAGAGAGGGGAATGAGTGGAAAACTTCCTTCAAAACAAATGAGGGGTTATATGAATGGCTTGTTATTCCATTTGGGCTTTCAAATGCACCAAGCACCTTTATGAGATTAATGAATGAAGTTTTGAAACCATTCATAGGTAATTTTATGGTTGCCTATTTGGATGATATTCTTGTTTTTAGTAAGACTAAAGAGGAACACTTGTAGCATCTAGATTTGGTTTTGAAAAGTTTGAATGAAGAAAAGCTTATGATAAACTTGAAGTTTGAATTCATGAAGGAGGAGTTGGTTTATATTGGCTTTGTGATCTCAAAAGGATCTTTGAAGATGGAACCTAGCAAGGTGGAATAAATTCTCAATTGGCCTACTCCTACATTAGTAAGTGAGGTAAGAAGTTTCCATGGCCTAGCTAGTTTTTACAAGAAAATTGTGAGGAATTTCAGTCATATATTCTCTCCAATCATTAACACAATCAAAGGGGATAAAAGAAAGAAATTTGTATGTCTAATGAGGCAGAAAAAAGTTTTCAATATCTAAAACAAAGGGTAGCACAAAAACCTATCTAAGCATTGCCTGAATTTAACAAAGTTTTCACAATTGAATGCAATGCAAGTGGGTATGCAATTGGGGCAGTATTGAGCCAAGAGGGTAGGCATGTTGCTTTCTTTAGTGAGAAGCTCAATGAGGAAAATAAAAAGTATTCCTCTTATGACTTGGAGTTATATGCTATGGTGTAATCATTGAATAAGTGGAGACACTATCTTCTTCCTAAATAGTTCATTTTTTTTACTAACAATCATGATTTTTAGTTTCTTAACAGCCAAGAGAAAATCAACCATAGACAGGTAAAGTGGGTGGAGTATCTCCAAAGTTACACCTTCCACATCAAACAAAAAAAGGGGCAGTCAAACAAGGTGGTGGATGCTTTGAGTAGAAGGACATTTTTGGTTCAAAAAGTTTAGTTGTAGAGTGTTGGGATTGATGCTTTGAAAGGTATGTATGCAGAGGATGATGATTTCAAAGAAATTTATGCTTCTTGTAGCCAATTCAATGGCACTTTTCATGAAGAGAATTCTGATTTCTTGATCCACAAAGGTTTACTTTTAAGGGTGCTCAACTTTGTATACCCAAATGCTCTATGAGAGACAATTTGAATAAGGAGAAGCATAGTGGTAGCTTGGTAGGTCACTTTGGTGTGGAAAAAACCTTGGAGCAAGTAAGAAGGTATTATTATTGGCCAAGGATACAAAGTGATGTCAGAAAATTTGTAGAAAAGTGTGTTGTTTGTCAAAGGGCCAAGGGTTGTAGTACAAATGCAGGTCTCTATCAGCCATTACCAATCCCAAATAAACCATGAGAATCCATTAGCATGGATTTTGTGTTGGTGTTGCCAAAAACCAAAAGAGGCTTTGATTCAGTGTTTGTTGTAGTGGACCGGTTTAGTAAAATGGCACATTTTATATCATGTAAAAGCACACATGATGCCTCATACATTGCACAATTGTTTTTCAAGGAGGTGGTCAAGATCCATTGATTTCCATTAACCATTGTTTTAGACTGAGATAGTAAATTTGTGAGTCACTTTGGGGAACCCTTTGGAAGAAGCTAGGCACCAATTTGACTTTTAGCTCTGCCTATCATCCAAATATAGATGGGAAGACTAAAGTAGTCAATAGAAGTCTTGGAAATCTCTTGAGATTCTTGAAAAAAGAGCACTCAACACAATGGGATTTGATCCTACCCCAAGTTAGGTTTGCATATAATGACTTTGTGAATAGGAGTGTTTGGAAAATACCATTTGAGATTGTGTAAGGATTGCAACCTAGGGGGTGTTTGAACTCAGATATTTGAGTGGAATGGAGAGGAGTGTTGAGGGAGAAGAGTTTGCATTTTCCATGAAAGAAATATATCAACAGGTTAGAGAGAACCTTCAAAAGAGTGTTGATAAATATAAATAACATGCAGAATTGAGAAGGAGAGAGGTTCATTTCAAAGTAGAGGACTTGGTCTTAGCTCATTTGAAGAAGGTGAGGCTACCTAAAGGAAAGTATTCAAAGATACAAATGAAGAATATAGGGCCATGTAGGGTGGTCCATAAATTTGGAGCAAATTCCCATGAGATAGAACTCTCTCCTAGAGTTTCTATCTCACCCATTTTTAATGTTTCTGACCTATACCCTTTTAAAGGGGTTGTGATTGCAAGTGAATTTGTAGGTACATCAAAGGTTCTAGATGAAGATTGGATCAGATATTTTCCACCAAGTCAACCATTGAAGCTTGAGTGCATCTTGGATACCAAAGAAGCTAAAAGAACAAGGCACAAGGTGTACTATGAGTACTTGGCGAAGTGGAAAGGCCTTCCTTTAGAGGATACCACCTCGATGAAAGAGGAAGATATCAAAAATCATGGTGCAATAGTTCAACATTTTCTCTCAAGTGGAACTTGAGATTTTGTTCTCCTTGGGAGTATAGTGCAAGGACAACTAGGTCTTTTTGTAAATAAGGGTCAAATGTTAATTTTTTGTGATGTTGAGTTAATTTTGGTTGAAATAAGGTCTATTTAGACTAGGTTTCATGTTTTGAGTCATGTGGGGTCAGTTTTGGGTTTAGATGTCATTTGTTGCAAAAAGTTGCAAAGTTGCTCAAGCAACTTTTGCATTTTTGGTCTTTTATGGAAGTTGAACCATTGGGGATTCAAATGGTAGTTAGCCAACAGTTATTTTTGGTTGGAAATGTTTAAGTATGCCTTGGAAAGATCAAGTAAATCTTCTGGTGTTGATTTTGGAGATAAAACAATAAAGCATACTTTGTTTTTTTCCTTTTCTTTTGTGTTTTTGTTGCTATAGAAGTTAGTACGGCCTCGTATAGCCCGCAAATGATCTAAAATACGTTGGGATTCATGAAGGAGTGAATTATCTATCATTTTATTTTGATCTCATCAGTTTCAATTAATATTGAAAGGAGTTAGAGCCATTTTTCTATAAACAACCAAGAAACCCTAGTTTGTGAGGGTTTGAGGGAAGAAACATGAATTAGAGGCCATTCCACCAATGGAAAAATATGATAATCAATGGAATGGAAGTAGATAGGTTTTTTTTAATGTTTTTGGTGTTTGTAGGAGAAGGGGATGGAGTTAGGGGCAAGTTTGATGCAACCCTAGCCTAATATCACCATGTATTAGGCATAAAAGGATAGGTAGACTTAGGGTTTTGTAGGAGAGTGCTTTGAATATTGTTCTAGTTGATAAAAATTGCATGTACAGACCCCATGTGACATGTTAAGAGTCATGGAATGAATAATTGAAGTGTGGAGATTGTAAAACCCAAAGTTGCTTTGTTGAACTAGCTTAATTAGGCCTAATTGGAGCGTAGAAGTCCAATTTTTAGGGTTTTGTTTGAAAAAAACCATATCCAAAAAATTGATATGTTTCTAAGGGGAATAAAGGGTGTCCTAAATGGTGTTCCATTTATTGGTTTGAAGTCTTCTCTGAAAGTTATGATGAAAAAACCCTGTTTGGAGTACTACTAGGGGAATTGAAGGATTTGTGAGAAAACCACAATGTTAGGGTTTCAAAGTTGAAAATTTTGTGTAGTTAAGATTTTTTTGATAGCCTCCACCCTACTCTACATAAAATATCTATAGATAGGACTCACTATCTAGAAGGAGGCTCACTTCCTATAGATACAAAAGATAATAGAAAAATCCACCACACCAAATTATGCACATCCGCAACCTTGATCAAAAGGATTGTAGACACTGTCAACTCATTGATTTTAGGAATCTAACACATTAAAGTACTGCTTCCTTAATTCAATTTTGCACAACTTTGCTTCTCAAACTTTTGGCATGATAAATACCTCAATTCACAACATTTTGACTTATATCTATACCATCTTCAACCTTAGAAAATTTCTCCAAGGTCAGATACACATGCTTCATATTACAAATTTTAAATTAGGTCAGAAACTCAAAGTTCCCACAATAGAAGAGAATGAGAGTGGACCAAACCAACACTTAACCAAGACCCAAAACAACATCTTGGATTAATCACATGCTTCATCAATTAGAAACTTAATCCTTCTCATGAAATGTAAACACCAAGTAAGCCAAACCTAATGAAAACATAAATGAAATTTGAAGTACACACTTTTGCAATGAGAAAATAACATATGGACCACATGACATGCTTCAACATACACTGGAAAACATCTTGGATACCTTCAGACTCATCCGCAACAAATACAACCTTCGTACACAAAACTCTTCTCACCAGTCCATTCAGACTGTACAGACACATAGTAATAATGAAACTCATCTTCCAAAGCACCAAACCATGAACATCTTTGAAATAAAATAAAGAACACCTTTACAAGAAATCTTCCAGATCCAAAAGACCTAAAACAAAAAAGCAGAGGACTACAGAGCAAAAACATTTCTCCCTAGTCATAGACAAGCAACTTTGCCAAACCAATTCACACACCGGTGAACACAACTTTCACTCTTCATCAAACCATAATCCACAAACCAGGATATATCACCAACAGATGCCCATAAACAACACTTTAGATCCACACAAGCATATGATCAATACAAAAGAAATGTGGAGCACAAGTCAAAGCACATTATGAATACTCACAACTCTTTCTTCACTTCAACACTTGGCAACTCATCATATCAGCACACCTGCAACACCATAAAGATAGCTCCATGTACTCACAACATCTCATCAGCATCTCAACTACACATGCACAACCTGCAACATCCTGAACTGTGTTTAAATCAATGAAAACACAACCAAACTTACTCACACTTGCAACAAATTGAAGAATAAGATTGTACCAAAATATGTCATCCACTCTTAACATGCTCAATGGCTTGATGGGAAATTTTGTGCATGTAGAAACACACTTCCAATTGGTACTTATAGTGTAGGAAAATGCATACCTTTGCATTTTCACACTTTTTGGGTCCCCCCTTGCTTTATTTATCCCTATTTATGTCTTAATTGGTCCTATTTTGTATCCACAAGCTCAATGAATTATATATATTTTTGGCTAATCCAGACAATCATCAATGGATAAATGATAATTTAATTATTTTTTCTATGTGTCCCTAATTTTTGGGTTGGGACTAAGATGCCACCTAGGGCATCTTTTTCCTCCATGGGTCATGGGACCCTAATTTTGAAAGCACCTAAGAAGGTCCCTTTTTGGAGTCTGTGCCCCAAGTTTCAAGCCTTGGGACTCATACGCCACCTAGGGCTTCTTAGTCCCCCATAGCTTATTTTTGAGATTCAATTTCAAATCTTGGTGAGATTTAGCCTCCTTTAATTAATGAATTCATATGTCAGCTTGGTGTGGTGTAATTTTGGGATATTAAGCATAAATAAGTATAAATACAAGGTTCCTTCATTCATTTTCACATCAAGACTTTTGTGAGAGCATTCCTAATTGTAAGTTTGAGTTCACAAGAGCATTCAAGAGAATTTCATCAAGTATTTGGAGCCATCATCAAGATTCAAGCATCATGTCAAGGGTTTAGTGCATCCATTCATGTTGTTGAGCCAATATTATGGATGTAGCATTGAAGATCTATTTGCAACCATTGTTCACATCATATCCAAGGATCCAAGATCTACATTCTTCATGGAAAATACATGGTAGATTTCAGATTTACTTCACAATACATCATCCAAAGTGATATCATTTACATATTTAGTATTTCATGCTTAATTTCATTCATTTCATCATTTGGTTTAATTACCTACAAGGGGTTTGACCAAGGAAAACCCCCATTCACTAACAACCAACAATTTTTTCCTCTCTTGCATGTTTGTGATTGTAGATTTAGGTTGAAGACTTGAAGATAATTTGAAGTGCAAACTTTCAAAGTTGCAAAGTTGCATTGCAAAGTTGTCATCTTCATGGAAACTCACCTATAGGCCAAATCTAGAAGTTTCAGAACCTGAGATCTGAGAGGAAGGAAGTGTAGATCTTGAGCCTCATGACCACATTCAGAAATTCTAGAAATTCAAGACGGGACTAAGTCACCACCTAGGGCATCTTAGTCCTCTTGAAGGTATTTTACAGAAATTTTTCCAAATCCAATTCTGGCATTCGAAGATTCTGCATCTACCCCAAAAAACAACAGCGAGACTAAGACAAAAACAAGGGCTTCTTAGTCCTCCATAACACTTTTTGACAACTTCTTTGCATTTCTAGAATCCTTGTCACATTTCTAGACTTCCTAGGTACACATACCCTAACTTATTGTTGCTTAATTTCATCATTTGCATCCTTCATTTAGCTAGCATTACTAGGCTTTGTAGGTTGAATGTTAAGTTGTCTTTTCCAAGTTTTTGCTTGGTGGTGAACCCCTTAAAGTTTAAAGAACCCCCTCCTAGGTCTTCCTTGTTGAGAACTAACTCACCTTTGAGGTTGATAGTCAATTCAATTAGGATTCCTAGGAAATCCTCAAATGATAATTGGAGAAAATTGGTTTTCTATGACCTAGGTTATAAAGCACTCATTTTACTATTATTCATTTTGGTGAACCCAACATTTTAGAGCAATCATTTTCTGATTTGGTGTCCATAAAATTCCTAGATATAGGTTGCATTCATTCTTGCATTTCATCTTGCATTAGTGAAAGTGCATCTAGGTTTTCTCATATTTAGTGAAATTGCATCTAGGGTTTCTCATATTTGCATTAGTGAAAGCGCATATAGGTTTCATTTTTTCTTTCTTGCATCATCTTATCTCATTGAAAAACTGAAAAGTGCATTTTTCATCATCCTAACTGCATTTAGAAACAATGTTATTTTATTCAAAATTGAAAAAAATTGCATTCCACTTTGCATCCAATTGCTTGTCATTAGTTACTTTTTCTTGCATTCATTTTCCCACTTTTCTATTTCTAAACATTAGGTCCTTGAATAGGAAACCTGGGAATACTATAAAGAACTTAGAATTTTCTATTTTTATGACAAAAACCTCTACTAGGAAAAAACCACCCTTCATGACATCTTAGTCCCTCTCAGGGTTTCTGGCTCAAAATACTGTCTCTATTGTTTGCTGTCTATTTCACTTTCTAGAACCTCCAAATTTCATAAATAGGACCAAGAATCCCTTGCTGGCATATTAGTCCCTATTGACTTTGAAGTTCCAATTTTTAGGGTTTAAATCTTCTTTTCTACACTTTTGTTTGCTACCATTGGCTACCTATTTTAGTAGGTTGAATTTATGTTACATGCATTTCACTAAATCTAGCTTAAAGTTCTTCATTTCATGCATTTCTCAATTCCAAATTTGCATTTACAAAATTTCACTTTTAGATCAATACACAGTGTAATCAACAAATTACCTTGTTCAAATCTAAAAATTGCATTTAAATATTTTACTTTAGATCATTTCATTGCACTTTCTTTACTCTTCCATGATAGCATGTTTTCTTTCAAGAAATGTGGCTTTGATATGGTTAAAAATGGATTTCATAAGTACAACATCCCCTCTTATGAATTCAATATAGAATACAACAATGAGGTCATTAAGAAAAATGTTAGTCATCCTTCCTTAGAACAAGTAGATCAAACCATTGACACAATCCTTAATATTGCATTGCTCATTGGTGAGGATGGTAGCGCATATAATAAAAAAAATCATACTTTTTCTTCCCTCAATACCTCTCCTATTAGTGGCAAAGGTATCTTTGTGAGAGAATATACAAGCATTAAGAGTCTTGATTGTCCCTATCCTCCTCCCCCTTTGGAAGATATTAGAAAACAAGAAGATGAGATCATAGAAACATTTCTAAACATCACCTTACCTAGTATCCATTCATCCCTTGCTTGTGAGAATGTTTTAGAAAAAGAGGATGATATCATAGATAGCCATGACAATCAAAAATTTCCTAATATCCCTCGTCGATGTGAAGAGGATAGGTTGGTATTAGAATTAAGATACAACTATTGAGAGTCATGAGAATCTTGTTCCCCCCTTCCCTAATGCTCCTACTGTTTGGAATGATCTATTTGGTAATCATAGTTGTCCTTCTCTTTATGCCTCCCCTACATGTGATGAAGCTACTTTACACAAAATAACCATAGATTGTGATGAACATATTACAAGATCTCCTACTAAGGTAGATGGTATAGCACAAGAGAATGAGACCTTAGAGAAAGAGGATAAAGCCATGAATAATCATAACAATCAAATAGAGCCTTCTCCTAATATCCCCACTATTTATGAACAAGACAATTCAACCATTGATAACTCCCTCGCATATGATGAATTCATCTTAGAAGAACCAATCCTTGAATATCAAGAACATTTGGTTTGTAGTTCTCCTAGAAACTCTCCTACTAGAAAAGATATAATGGTGGAAGAAAATGAGAACATTGACAATAGTAATTCCTTAGATGAAGATGAAGTAACATTAGACTCCTCTTCACTAAGAGATCATGAAAATAAGGATAATTATTCTGAGGTTATGCACATTAGATACCCCTTGGAATACTCTCCTGATCCTAAACTTATCATTTATCCACCATCTCATAAATCACAAGTTAAAAATAAACCCATCCTTATCCTCAAACCACCTAAGAATAATGTTTCGTAGCAACTGAGTTACAATAACATTGCTCATACATACAATACTAGGGACAATCCACAACCAAGACAAACACCTTCAACATCCCTACCATTCCCTAATCATATCTTCCCTAGCGCCCCTCGTTTTCCTTCACAAAGTGGAAAGGAGTATGATCTTGTTAAAAAAATTAAGAATACTCCTGCAAAGATATCCCTCTACGACCTGATTCAGAATTCATGTAACTATCACACTATGCTTCAAAATGCCTTGCAAAAAGTTCCTTACCCTTCTAATGTGCAATTGAGTGACATAACAGCCATGATTCAAGGAATAAATGCTAACATTGTTTTCCACCAAAGTGAGCTCCCTCCTTTGAAAGTGCAAAAAAAATGTGATGCTTTCATGATCATAGCTCAATACAATAGCACATGGATGAAGCAAACCCTTGTTGACAATGGATCAACCTTAAATGTGTGTAGTGTAAGCATCTTGGATAAACTTGGTGTCAATAAATAAAAAATTCAACCTTATTTTTTATCTATGAAGGGATTTGATAATGTGGGAAAATGACCACTTGGGTTGATTACATTACCTATTAAAGTTGAAAAAGTTACATTACAAACCCCAATCCATGTTATGCCTCACGATATTTCATACAATCTCCTTTTAGGTAGACCATGGATTCATGCAATGAATGGGGTGCCTTCTACTCTTCATCATAAAATAAAGTATATCTAAAACAACAAAGTGTACACACTCGAAGCTGATCCTAAACCATATAGTTGTTTGAACATTGAGAAAAAAAAGGAAAATCCTTTGAAAAAATTAATGCCAACTACATAAGTAGAACCCATGCAACCAAAAGACAGAGAAAAACACATTGAAGAAGTCACGAAGTTATTGGAAGATGATTGGGGTTCCTTAGAATTTGAATATACATTCATGGGAGAATACAAGATCATAATAAAAAACTCCAAAAATGGAAAAGAAAAAATGGTAATGTCAACACAAAATTCAGACAACCCTTTGAAAGCATATGTTGAGATTATGGATGCAGATCCTTGAAGTTACGGAGACTTGATGGAGGAACCTTTGAGCAGGAAAGATGATCAACCACAAAGAAAGTGTTGCAACAATGGAATGATGATTAAAGATTGTATTAATATATTGATATTGATATTAGATATTTGATATGATATATTACAAATGAACAAGATGCTTGATTATATAGGCAAGAAGTAAAACCTAATATGCATGAGATGTTGCCATGTGTCATGATCTAACAACATGTGACAACATGTGAAACCTATCTAGATGATCATTAAATGAGGAGATAAGTTCTAGAAGGACAACTCATCTTCTAGAAGGAATCTTATCCCACCAAACAAGGAAGGGAATATTATCCCATTTATTAAATGATTTATCTAATAATGCAACCTAGGACTTAATTAATTAAATGCAAGATCTAAGTTAACTTATGCTAGTGTAATAATTAATTAATTACACTAACAACATCTACCTCAACCACTTTACAACAACATACAAAAAATTACACAACAAAATTTGATGAACTTAATCATGAGCAACTACTAAATCCAAAAGAAATGAAAAACTTTATGGAAAAGGTTATGAACTTATGAAACAACTATGATATAGTGGAAAAGGATGTAGTGCTAGATAAAAAGGTATTAGTGTCCCTATAGAGCCTAACACATAAGAATCAACTCATGGTCTTGGTTATTTTTCTTTCATAGAAATAAACTCATCAAACAAGCCTTCACTCAATATCAACACTCTCACAAGGGATTCCTATAAGCCAACTTTGACAATAGTGCATCCTGAATTGGTAGACACTAGTCATCTTGATTGTTATCATTTGCAAGAAACAAAGAAATCTTCACTTAATGTTAATGCCATCTTGTAAAACACTAATGATTTGAATTTTACACCCTCCTATATAGAAGAGTACAAAATTTCACAATCTAAATAGCCTTGTGTAAGTATGACATCCTATACTAAGCAAGAGATACCTTTGTCGCAAAATAAAGAACTATTTTGTACTATTGATCAAGAGAGTATCTTGTTGAGACTCCTCCAAGATTTTTTGATACCCCTCCCCTGAAGAACATGAAAGAAATTTTATTACAATCCTTTATTTTGTGCATATCATAGAGTTCATGGTTATTCTACTAATGAATGTAAAGTATTGAGTAATAAAATCCAATATCTTAAGGAGTTTAGTGCTCTTCCTTATGTGGGGGCACCTAATTCCTCTAATTGATGTCAATTTTCACTATAGCATGTTTCCCATCAATCATTTTGGCTCACCCTTTTCCTACACTAAGTGGGGGAAAGGGGTTAGGTAGCCTTGTCCTCGTATGTCACCTATTGTTGCCTCTTTCTGCTGGTTGAACACCTTTCATGTATATATAAGAGAAAGCTTGGGATGTGGACAACATGCCTTAAGTTGGATCACATGTGATGTACTGAGTTATATTTAGCATTGTATTTTTGGGAAACCCTTCCATCTATTGCATGATGTGGCTTATCAGGAAACATATGACTTGGCATGAGGATTTTTCAAAATGTAAGCTCTCGTAATATTTCTACTTTAAATTAATTGCTCATAGTAATGGGCGTTAGCAACACTTTAAAGTGGGGGCATACATCAACACTCATGTTTCATTTTGTGATTTTATTTCTTCTTTCAATGTGTCCTTCTCTTGGTGGTGTCATTGGGTTTAACTTCCTCTGAGAGCATGATATTTCCTTGTCCTCTCTTAGAAACATTAGATACAATGTTCCCCATGATGAGACCTTGCACTTGTCCTCTCTTGGAGAAATTAAGCATGATGTTCCCTAAGAAGAGACCTCACATGAACTAAGTAAAATCCCTTTGAACATCCCTCTCTCCTACTGCATTTTTCTTTATGTGCCTTATTAAATTCATGGAGGTATGAATTTTATATGGTCCCTTTGGGATCACCTAGTGAACAACTAGCTTCACTAGCCCTTGCGAGTATGCATTTTCTTTCTTTTGTTATTATCATAGTCATGGGGGTATGACTTTTATATGGACCTCTTGAGGCTCACCTAGTGGACACCTAGCTTCACTAGCCCTTGTGAGCATGTGTCTTGTTTGCATAGTGGACAACACATTCCACTTGTAAACCTCTCTTGGAAAAACAATCTAGACCTAGTCCATAGCACATTGGATGGCCAGTCAAAGCTTGATCTATTGCATTTTTATTTTTCTTTTGCCTTTTTCATTTTTCTTGTCTTTGATGGTGTATGTTTGCAATTTGGTTATGGCTTCATATATCATTTTCATGTGTGTTCCTTTGTGCCTATGTTATTTTTCCATATGATCTTAATCCTGGGGGCTTGATCATCCCTCTTGGTTATTATCATCCTATCTTACTAGAATTCATACATTTGAACCCCTCTTGATTGCATGGTTGCCTACTTTAGTGTGAGTTTGAAGAAAGTTCATCCTCTCACTAAAGTGGGGGCTAAATGTAGTGTAGGAAAATGCACACCCTTTCATTTTCACACTTATTTGGGCCTGCCTTTCTTTATTTATCCCTATTTATGTCTTAATTGGTCCTATTTTGTATCCACAAGTTCAATGAATTATATCTTTTTCTGGCTAATCCTGACAATCATCAATGGATAAATGATAATTTAATGATTTTGTCTGTGTGTCCGTAATTTTTGGATTGGGACTAAGATGCCACCTAGGAAATCTTTTTTATCCATGGGTCTTGGGACCTTGATTTTGAAAGCACCTAAAAAGGTCCCTTTTTGGAGTTTGTGCTTCAAGTTTCAAGCCTTGGGACTAAGGAACCACCTAGGGTATCTTAGTCCTCCTTGGCTTATTTTAGAGATTCAATTTCAAATCTTGGCAGAATTTATCCTCATTATTGAATTCATATGTTAGCTTGGTGTGGTGTAATTTCGGGATATTAAGCATAGATAAGTATAAATACAAGGTTCCTTCATTCATTTTCACATCAAGACTTTTGTGAGAGAATTCCTAATTAAAAATGAGTTCACAAGAGTATTTAATCAAGAATTTGGAGCCATCATCAAGATT
>VDFB02304591.1:0-14439 GCA_007258455.2 Sequoia sempervirens | reverse complement strand
CTGTTTCAATGCAAAGTAGCATACATTGCATATGAGATCTGTGAATGGTAAGGAATCCGATTGTACTAGCCCACAGTATAGTTGTTTTTGCTTTTCTTTGAAAATCATGATGTCCTTGTTAAAACAGAGCACTTGGAAAATTGCACATGAGTGTTTTGGTGTATCTTGTATTGCTGTTTTATAAATTTCTATTGGTGTCAATGTTTTTTTTCTTCTTTGGGCTGCTAGGTACACTTTTTTTTTTGTTTTTCTTTTCTAATCAAGTTCTTCAGGTGATTAAGTCTTATTGTTGATTTATGTTTAAAATTGTTTGCTATGACAAATGGCATCAAATTTTCCTTGTTTTTAGGCAAAGCATGTGGCTTGGTCAAGTAAGTATTTTTGTATTGTGGACGATTTCTAATCAACTTTTTAAGTTGGAGTAAGCTTGTTGAGCATAGGCGAGTTAGATTTTGGGCTTTGATACTTAGAAGCGGCTCAAAATGTCCAGCCAAAGGGTTTGTATCATGGAACAATATAGAGACTGATTTTGTATATCCAAAATCATTGAAATCTAAGTACTTTCTTGATGTTGTCAATGACCAGAGGCTTATTTGTATTTTTAACCATTTGGATATCCAGTGAATGCAAAACAAGTCACCCCACAATCCACGTTCGCCATGGTCTATGCATAAGCTTGCAGAAAATCACATCCTGCGGAAGTATGTTTCTTGATCATGTACTTTGTGCAATGCATATAGAGTACTATGATTTAGTTCATTGTTATATGATTTAATTGCTTCTTTGTCCTTTTTTTGAAAGCAAGCCAGGAAATAATCTATAGCTCCATTGCGTAATTGAGTTGAGGTGTACTGGTTGTTAAGTAGCACTTGAAGCGAATCAAACAAACAATCACCAACATTCTATGCAAATGTGCTTAATCTACAAAGGCCTTGAGCTCTAAGGACATTGTCAATGTTTGATATTTGAGGATACTTTGGGCACAGTTTTTTTATTTCATGTGAACATATAGGCTGTTTTGAACTTATGTTTTGTGTTTCAATTTCTAACAATGGTTCAAAGTGTCCACTTAAAGAATTCATGTCATGAAATAGTATAGAGACTGATTCTGTGTAGTCAAAACTATTGAACTGTAAGTACCTTCTTGCTGTTGTTCTTGACCAAAGGGAGATTTGTATATTCAACCATTTGGATATCCAGTGAATGCAAAATAGGTCACCCCACAATCCACTTTCTGTGCAGTCAGCTTGTGGCTGTGTAGATAACCGCATTCTGTGGAAGTATGTTTGTGGATCATGTACTTTGTGCAATGTATATAGAGTATCAAGGTCTAGTTCATAGTTGTATGATTTTATTGCTTCTTTGTCCTTGTTTTTAAGGCAATTCAAGAAGTAATCTATAGCTCCATTTCATAATTGAATTGATGTGTAATGATTGTTAAGAAATAGTTGTAACGAGTCAAACAAACAATCACCAACATTGTATGCAAAAGTACTCAATCTACAAAGTCCCTCGCTCTTAAGCACGTAGTCAATGTTTGATATTTGGGGGCGCTTAGTTAATTCATAAGTGTCAACATCTATCATTTTCTTTGTTTTTCATGTAACCTAATGTGTTTGGGTATAGCAAATGCTGAGTATGAATAGCATTTAACACTAGTATCTTGATTACAAAATCTTAAACTATTAACATTGTCGCTTATGTGCTTTCAGTCAATAGCACTCGATAGTATGAATCATGTTGTCGAGGATCTTGGAAGTTAATAATCTCTATTTATGTTGGAAAATGGATCTTGAGTAGTAGCAGAAGCTTACGTAACATACCACACAACAAACAATTTAATAGAAGCACAAGGGGAGAATAGTATTAATTCTTCAACCTGACCTTGTTATCCATTGTCCCCCAGCAGGATTGTATGTACTTATTCCTGTTACATTGCCAAAGTGGATAAATGAGTACAATGCATGATGTATACTTTTAGTGCCACAAACACAAAACAATATTTTTAGGTAGCTTTGTCTACATGCAACAATTGGTTGACAAGAATATTTTTGCTCAAATTGTCAATCTCAGTCTATGGTATTTAAATGTTTTTGTGTTATTGGATTCCTTTGTTGCTATGTACTTCTAAGCGACTGATTTTTTTTTCAAAGAACAAATGATTTTAAGAGCTATTCAGATATGCATGAATTAAGTGGCATGTAGAGAATAGTTTGACATATCTTTTCTATTTATAGAAAGTCAGGGAAATGCAAAAGCATTGTTTGATCAAAGAAGATCTATGGCTTTTCTTATTTGTGGGAATAGCTTTTAAGATCAGTTGTGTATAGACAATTTGAGGGAAATGCAAAGACATAGGTTCATTGAGCAAAAGTGAAGGCATGGATTGATTAAATAAATTTAAAAAGAGATTGAAACTCAGAAGTGCAGCCACATAGTGCATACATGCAAAGCAAATGCATTAAATAGCATGTGGGTCGATGAGAAACTGCTGCAATGGCCTGGTGCACATGTATAGCCAGGCTGCTTTGTCCATTAGCTATAGACTCAAGTCAGCTGTTAAGCATCACTATTACTTTGTGCATATTGTTTTTCTATTCTAGAAGTCTCTGTTCTGGGAGAGTTCATAGCGATTAAGCAGACTTTGTTATAGTTACAGTATCTAGAACCAAAAACGAGTTACTTGAGGGAATAAATAGCTTCTTTCCTCAGTTTCCTTTTACTATAGAGGTTTAAAGCACATAGTGAGATTGGCAATGTGAGCAAAAAAAAAACTGTGCTTAATGCCAGTTTGCATGTAAGCAAGACCATGGAAAAATATTGCATCATGTCTATGAGTGACGTAGTACATCATTCATTGTACTCATGTGCCATGTCAGCTTTTGAAATTAACTTTGCAGGCTTTTATTTCTAAAACAGGAAGATTAAACATACGTTAACTTGTAAACTGCATAGCAACTTGCCACAGCTATAAACAGTCCTATGAAAAAATTGCCTTAAATGCATATAGGTAAAAACCAGTTGGCATAAAACAAAGACTTATGGCTCTAAACGCTATTTGAAACCGCAAACAGGGTTTAAAAATTATATGCTAGTAGTTCATTCTATTCTATAGATATTGTATAGAGGAAGTATAACATACTAACACATAAGCAAAACCTTTTCTATTGCCTCTAAGACAAATTACTATTGCAATTGTGGAAAAATGCATTTTTTCCGGCTTTGCATATACAGCCACCTCTAAAATCATCGGCGCCCTAAAAGAAATGAGGAATACAAGATGACAAAATGAATACATGGAAAGTTAAACTCTCATGCAGCTTATTATATTGAAGAATTCCCCTAAATTGCATTTCAAGAAAATCAAAAAGACAAATTGGAAAACTGACCTTGTAATCTGCTATCGAATGATCAAATATACTTGTACAAATGTACAAATTGTGATAGGGACAAGCAATCTTTCCTAGTGTAGATTGTGCGTATTTTTTTATATACAGTTGAAAGCATTGAACCCTGTCACAAGGACAAATTAGACAAATGAGTACAGTGAGTGGCATATGCTATGTTATTCATAAAAAGAAAACAGAATTCTTATGTAGATTCATTTGAATTTTTATTAATTTTTAAATACTTGTTGCTATTTGTGTACCCTATAATATAGAACATTTTTTTTTGCATATGCATGCACCAGGGTAATTCTGTTATTGCAATGGTGGCATATGCTCTTTAGGAGAAATCAATGGAATAGATCCGCCATTTGCTTTTAGCACCTAAAAGCGGTAAAGAGTCACGTTTAACGAATCTAATCCTAAGGGCAAAAATACCGTAGACTTTATAAGCAGCACTGCGGTTATGGTAGAAACAATTTCTAGCTATTGTTTAATTCCAAACTAGCTATCACTTAATAGTGAAAGCAATGTAAATATTGATTTTCTAACTAAATGAGGTCATTTCATTTCCATATGCATAAGTTTATTTTGCACCATTTTGTAGCACTTACTATTACTTGTGCAATGAAGCCACATGCAAGTAGAATTCATAACTCATGGCATTTAGATACACCCAAGGAGAAATACAAATCAAGGTTGTTAGCATCCTGATAAGAAAGATGATGAGATACATCCAATTAATGTATGCCACAACATGTTATTCAATGAAGATGATTTGGATAGAAATGTTACAAATCAGAATCCTTATTGGTGTCTGAGTAATCCTCTTTTTCAAGACTTTTCAAGGAAATTGCATGCCAATACTATCAGTGAATAAGTGGAATTAGATCTTGTAATTGACTTTGTTTGATTGGTCAAATGTGTACAAGGATAGTTATAATTATTTCTTTGTTTTAACTGTTATGTATATAAATACTATTCAACAGTTATGTAATTAATTAGATATGAAATGACAAAAGGAAAAAGAAAATAAATTAATTAAGATAATTTGATTCATTAATTAATAAAGTGAATTATCGTGTAAAAGTAAAAAAATTAGAAGTTGCAAAAAAATCCTCTTTGCTTTATGCTTTAATGACAATGAGGGAGATGAAAGCAATTGTGGAGTTTAAGCTTATATATGTAAATTGCATTTGCTTGACAGTTTGTAAAGTGCTTTTAACATATTGTCCTCATATTGTTTATAAGGTCCTATTATGGGACATGCTAACAGAACAGTGGCTCTAAAACGTGAACTGGGTGGAATGTGGGGCCGGGTGAATTGAAGATATGCGCCTTAGAGAGAGAGGCAGTATATAAGCAGCATATATATATGCTATATATATATATATATATAGCAATCTTCGGGCATAAGTTGTTAAGATGTCAAGCATCTTGTAAGGTTAACAAAAGATAAATTGCTTTGCCCAAGGGACCGACTCTAAGAATAGCATAGGCTGAGCACTGTGAAACCCAATGTGCTTATGGACATTAAAATAAAAGAAAACTGATGAAAGAAACTATTTATTGCCTAGAGTAGCTTGTTTGCAAGTGTCCTTTGTTGCAATCAAGACAACCTTTGCCCTGTCACTGTAAACTATTTTGTAGAAAAGACATATCGACACACACATATATGTATACATATGTATATATGTGTATAGATACATCCATGTAAAGACAGATTAATGCAACGGCGTGGATTAAACATATATGAATCCATATGATTATATTTTATATAGACATAAAACAAATTTATACACACATTAAAGCATATATGCATAGATATATCCTGATCGATGCATGCATGTACGCATGAGGTTCATAGATAAGTACATAGGTGAATGACATGTATATTACAGGTAAAACATGCATACATATACACGTAATCGATGCCATTACGGGAGTTTACGATCGGAACTTGTGCCACTATGTTCACGTTCTACCATGCACTTTGAATAAAGGTATGAACCGTGGAGGAGAGTAACAAACTATCATTTCAGCCATAACATTTCTTGCTTAGTGGCTACAAGCTCTTCCTCAGAAGTACAGCTTACAAAACACAAAAAAACAACACACGCAAAGTAATGGGAATGCATACCAAGTAACTCAACTCTATATTAAATGACCAAAGTACCCTGGCCACACGTGGCCTCCAAGCAACTCCACCGCCTTCACTTCGAGCCAAATGCCATTCAATGCATTTAATTTTTTTTCATGCATCACGTACGTCTACCCACCAGTTTGATAAACTATGCCTCTGCTTAATTTTAATTAATCAATTTATGCACTCGCTGTTTCCTGATATTTTAATGCATTTAATCTACATTCATGGATTAATTTAGCCGCCACCTTAAACTATGCCTTTGCTAAATTTATTTAATCAATTTATGCATCTACATTTCTAATTTTAAAACGAAATGATTTATGTGCCATTTGGAATATAAAATAGATAAATGCTAATTTTCCAATATATAAAATAGCTCTCAAAATTCAAGCTATACCAAAAAAAAAGCAATATGTTAAATGGCGAAATGTGATTGGTTCATGCTGCTAGTTAAATGCATTCCAGGCAAATGCATAAGTATTCCTGCCTACCAGCAGGAAACTTATCCAAGTGAGTGCTATTAGGTTTGTTATCTTCAATTTCAAACTCCTTTGACGTTAATGCATTTTCTTTGGTAGTAGAATATGGAGTTTGCTTTTTTAAATGGGAGGCTAGAAGAAAATGACATATACAAATAAATTTAGGCAAAGACATAGGCCAGAAAAATGATAGCTTTTATCAATAGAAAGGAGACGTTTATAGTGACAGAGCAGAAGCTCTTGTGCTCATTGAATGAACAAATTTCAGCATGTTTTACTGAAGGCAACAAAATGGCTGGCTTTTATCTATTTTATTTCCATTATATCCTCTAAAATGTAAGTTAATTTCATAATGTATGAAACATGCATTTGAAAACAAATAAACTAAAAAATTATAATTGCAATGGATGACAATGATAGTGTAATGGATACTAATAGTTCAAACATCAAAATACACCAGCTAGTTTTTTTTAGATTCAGTGCAAACAAGTATCAATTGGAAACAAATTAACCTTACAGTCTATTTATCATAGGTTCATGAATTCCAAATGCACAAGTGCAAACATGGTTCTCCACAGGCTTTTGCAATGTATTTTAACTATATTGTTGTTTTGCATCGAGCTTAAAGAACCACTGCAATTATGGTTTCAAAACAGATTTAAATCAATGGATGTAACTCAAGAAAGGTTCCTAGTTACACTTAATACTTGAATCATGAAGCATTGTTGCTTCAAGCTAGAGCAAAAGTGCAGAGAGGGACACAGAAGCAAATTCAACAATGACACCATCAAACAAGGATTTGTTTGCTATCACTATGACTAACTATTGAACTCAATTGACTCATAAGTCAAACAGCTTTATTCATTACTGGCCTAACTTGTTTCAAAGCTATCTTGTTAAACTGATTAGTTAATTTCATTAATGAGTAAAAGATAGAATTGACTTAAGTTGCAGAAGCTAATTGTAAGATTGACTTGTTCGTTAATTGACTTTGATTAATGGTTCAGGGACAGATGAGACAAATTAAATTCGCATCAGCAAAATGTGAGATGGACTTATTGGCTCTTACGCCACATATACTATGACATTTCAGCTTTCATGAAATAATACCGAAAGCAATAGAATAAGAAGATGGCTTTAACATACACGAAGAGATACAATTAATATGGACAACTATAGGCTGTTGAATATTTGTAGCATAAGGAACTGAAAGGAAGATGTTGCCAAAGATTTTGCAATTTCGGTTTACAATTGCGTTTGCTTCCTTGTCTATAAAGCCTTTTCAAGAAGTTCCTTTTTTTTTTGCATACGAATGGCCATGATTGGTTTAATTGATTTGGTGTACAGAGATGTTTTATAATTAACTATAATTAACTTTTCATCTAAGCTTTTACGTATCCCTGTATGCAACTGCGTATACATGCGTCCATGTATTTTTTGGATATGCCACTATAGCCTTGTACCAATTTACTTTGTTATATGGCTATCGCATATAGTAACACCAATAAGCTCTTTCACTGTACATAGCAACTGTTTTCGTAAATGCTAGGTTGAGCTTATATGTATCAGGATACATATACACTCACGCTAAAAACTACTGAATTATGGTCTCTATTTTCCCATTTTCGTAGACACGTTACTATTGCAATTAAATGTGTAAAGCATTTTTGTCCAAAGAAATTAGATAAACGAATGGCAATATGTTACACAACCTTGTCTTATGTTTTCATAGTAGTTTTTTCATTGCATTTCAAGTAAACCAGAAACCAGAATTTTATTCATATTATTTCATCCATGGCATTTACAGTCTTTCCAATAATTGGCTATGACCAATCATGGAACACAATTAATTCACCAACAAACTAGATTGATTGCTCACTGAATTAACTTGTTTGAAAGCTATCATGTTAAGCCAACTAGCTAATTTGCCACATTCAGTATGACATTTGAGTTTCAAATAAGTCCTATGCACACAAATTTGTTATCATGCTAAAGCCATGTAAACGTAGATGTTCCAATTCCATGGGACCATTTTATTTCCATTTGTCCAAGTTCATTTCATTCCATTATCAATAACCAATAATTAAATGTTTACACCAGGTACATGCAACTAGAAAATGCAAGCAGGGTTTCAACAATGAGATCATCTAAGAAGCATTTGTTTGCTATCACTATGATTAATGATAGAATTGACTTAATTTGCATGAGTCAAGTGCAAGATTGACTTGTTTGTTAATTGACTTTGATTAATGGTACGGAGACAAATGAGACAAATTAAATTGTCACCAGCACAATATAAAACAGACTTATTAGCTGCCACGCCACATATACTATGACACTTGAGCTATCATGAAATCACCTCACACCAGCTCCATCAAACCAAGGAAGGGTTATTCAGTGGCTTCACGTCTGGTTCCCCTGCCATTCAAATGAGGGCAGAAAAGTAAACAAATAAAATGTAAAGAGTGAATCTGATTAGGATGTTGAAAGACTTGTTAAATGAGAAATGGAAACTAAAACATTGAATTTGAGTTTCCATTATCTTTGTTTAATTCTTGACTACTGTTTTGTTAAACTGTAGATTGTAAAACACATGGTGTTGTAAAAACAACTCACTGACAGTTGTAACACACAACGTGTTGTAAAGTATTTTGTATTACTCTTGATTAGTTTTTATTGGAATTATTTTGTATTGCTATAATTAGTTTATTACTTTCTATTACTGTATTTCAGTATGTACATTTCAAGGTGAAGAACATGAGACATATGCAATGCAATATCACAAGTTTAATTACCAAGGCATGAATGAACAAGAAATTTTTAGTAGATAAAGGTCATGAACGTTGAGCTAATAGTATCACAGTCACCACAACATTTAAGGAAACCTATGCTCAACACTCTCTTTTCCATTATCAATTGTATTCCCAATGTCATCCATGAAGAATATCCTCAAAGATATAGAATACATGGATGCACAGGCTAAAGAAGTTCTTCATGGATCAAAGATATGGAATTCATTGATGAAAGAAATGGAAATCATGGATCAAAGCAATGGCTAATAGCAGGCTCTAGAAATTGACAAAGTTCTTCATGGATGAAATTGGGAATAAAATTGATAATGGAAAAGGGAGTCTACACCATAGGTTTACTTAAATGTTGTGGTGACTGTCCTACTATTGGTTTAATGTTCATGACCTTCATCTACTAAAAGGTTCTCGCTTGTTTATCATGCAATATAGATTTTAGTGACTAGAGATGAATTGTGATTACTTTGAGCATTTTATTTTTTGTGATTTTGGAGATCTGTGTAGTCACAGGAGATGTTGTTGTTGTAGAGTCAATACCTGGGACCAAGCTACTTGACACATGCACCCATACACTATGACATTTGAGATTCACATAAGTCTCATGCACACAAATCTGCTATCATGGTAAAGGCATGCAAACACTGATGTTCCAACTCCATGGGGTCATTCTATTTCCATTTGTCCAAGTTCATTTCATTCCATTATCAAGAACCAATAATTAAGTGTTTAAATCAGGCACATGCAAAGAGCAATGGAAGAAAGGTTCCATAGTGCTTTAAGACATTGTTATACTGTGATTATAAATTCATATTTTAAGCTACTTTTAGTATTATTTATTCAAGCTTCTTGTTGAAGTGGAAAGGTTTCATCTGTGTTTGATAGGTATTTTGTAGAAATCCTCTTGTCCATTTTACTTCATGCATGTGAGCCCTCCAAAGTCTATTTATTATTGACTATTGCAAAGTGGTCTCATAAAAAGGGCTTTGGAACCAAAACCATCTAAACACGTGCAATGATGACAGCTTTTGAAATACAAGTGAACAGTGTGTTGCTTTGAGCTTTTCCGTTGTCATCAAAGCATAAAGAGTAGAGGGGTTCTGTTAAAAGTTGTGGTTGTTGTCCTCATAGGCATAAACCCGTATTTTAAACTACTTTTTTACTCTATGCATGTAAACCGATAGTGTGGTGCTTTTAGCTATTCCATTGTCATCAAAGCATAAAGGATAGAGGGGTTCTGTTAAAAGTCATGGTTGCTGTCCTCGTAGGCATAAATCCGTATATGAAACTGTTTTTAGTATTATCTATTCGAATTTCTTGTTGAAATGCAAAGGTTTCATCTGCGTTTCATAGGTATTATGCAGAAATCCTCTTGTTCATTTTACTTCATGCATCTGGTAACTGAGCCAAAATTGTGTGTGGGCAACAATCTGTGAGAAGCATAAAATTTCTGTTGAATGGTATTCTTTGTTTTTGTATCTTGCGGGGTTGTAAAAACTTATGTCAAGAAATGTTGGCAGAATCCAAATTACCCAATGTTGCCATAGGCAGTTGTGTGTATTGCTTTTTGGCTTTTTGAAATTACATACAAGAAATCGTGTGCCAGGTTTCATAGTTAGCGAAGGCGCAGTGTATACTTTGATTATAAATTCGTATTTTAAACTACTTTCAGTATTGTTTATTTGAATTTTTTTGTTGAAATGCAAAGGTTTCATCTGTGTTTGATAGGAATTATTGTTTATAAGATGTTGTCACATACATTAATTGGATGTATCTCATCATCTTTCTTATCAGGATGCTAACAACCTTGATTTGTATCTCTCCTTGAATGTATCTGGATGCTATGAACTATGAATTCTACTTGCATATTGCTTGGTTGTACAAGTAATACTAAGCGTTACGCAATGGTAGAAACAACAACTCATAGTATTCATATACACCCATGCACAAATACATGGTATTCAACACATTAACACAGGCATGGTTTTCTAGGGCTAGTTTGTTAGTTGCCTTTGATTAATAGTTCAAATGCACACAAAGCTAATTGCAATCATTTCTTTCTTTGAATTGCTAAGTAATTAAAGGCTAACTAGCAATTGCCAAATTATTTAGATATGGGACAATACAAGGATGAATAAGGAAATATGAACTTGCCTAAATGACCATGAATGATAGAGCTATATGGTAAAATGCTACATACACTGTGACATTTAAGCTTCAAAAACTACCAATGAACAGCAAAAGCTTCAAAACTCTCAGTTAACATGTAAAGGGCTGAGGAAAATCGATCTGCTAACTGATTTAGCACTTATTCTTAATTGTTTAATCACAATATGATGGGATGGCTAGCTGGCGCCATCCACAAAAAAGCATTTAAAGCAAATGCAACAGCAATCTGTTATATACACACATACATACATGGCAACATAGATACATGCATTCATATATACATAATTACATGCACACATATATACATGCAAACATGTATGCATGGATGCATACAAAGACTATGTTTCATGGGATTATTGAACAATTAACTTGCTTTCTATATGCTTTCATATTTTACATGTGTGCCTATGAGGACAATAACCACAATATTTGACAGTAATCCTCTATCCTTGATAACAGTTCATTGGTTCCAAAGCTCACTCTATAGGACAGCTGTACATTGCCTACAAGACTCAGATGAATCCTTCGTATTTCAAGGAAACATTTGAATCAATAACACTTAAGATGGTCTAAACTATGACTTTACAGTCAAAGTATCCAAATGCATTGCAACAATGTGAAACCCAAGTTCCATTTAAGATGTACAATGAAAGTAAATAGAAGGGAAAATGCATTTGCTTTAAAGTTTCTACAGCAATTTCAATAGGTTGTCTAGCCATTGTCAAAAATATGGTTTTCTATCAGCATAGTCCATCAACCTTTTTTAGGTCTAATTGCTACTTTGTTAATTGACTTTGATTGAAAGATCAAAATGTGAAATGTAGCCAAGGATAATTATAGACAACTGTATGTTGCCTCCAAGATTCAGATGAATTATTGGTATTTCAAGGAAATGTTTGAATCGATAACACTTAGAATGATCTAAACTATGATTTTAGAATCAAAGTATCCAAACACATTGCAACAATGCAAAATCCAACTTCTATTTAAGATGCACAATGAAAGGCCAAAATGTGAAATGTGGCCAAGGATAATCATACTTATTTATCTCTTTTAATTGTTATATATTGAAAGACTAATTAGCAATCTAAACAGCTTCGCCTCTAGTCAGTTGCCATTAAATGCATTGATTTTGAATTAATGAATTATGCACCTTTAGCCAGTAGTTTTAATCAAAGCATGCATATGGATTCAGAATCAAACTCTCAAAACTTGGAAATGTTAATTTTTTGAAACAAAGATCTACTCTTGAACCTCAAATGCTTTATTTCTATGAACCATATAGCATATGCCACTCACAATACCCATTTGCAACGACTGTCCTTGTAACAAAAAGCCACGATATGATTACAAGTACAATCAATATAGTGAGAATCTTGAATTAACCTTTTTCTCTGTTTACTATATGCAATTGCAAACAAAAGAGAAGGTTCATTCTAGAAACTCACCGTGTACTACTTGCTTGAAGAATTTGCCACAGCTGGACCGCCACACGACCTCTTTTCTTCCAACCAAAAGCATTACACCATGTAAAAAAGCTTTCATTAGAAAACAAAAACCATGGCTTTGTTTTTCTGAAAGAATAGCAATTTATAGTACTCTTACTGCGATGTATACTAATAGCAAAAACCATTTAAACACTACCGAGCATTTTTCCAGGTTCAAGAGACACAAGTATAAATGCAAACAAGATTAACTACACAAACTAATTGTGACAGGTTACTGGACCACAAATCTTCTACCAATGAGCTTGACTGCTCTTTTGCATGAAGCCTCAAACTGTTCTATCAAGCAATATTACTTAACTGGTCTATGGGAACATTGTAATTTGGACTCTACAACATTTTTGGCATAGTTTTTTATAACCCCAAGATACACAAACAGTAACAACGACATCTGACAAAAAAATTTATGCTTGCCGACAAGGAAAAGGTTTCTACTGCATTCTCTATGCTCCCATTGTTTGCATTTATGACTACAAGGACAACAACCACGACTTTTAACAGAATACCTCTATCCTTTATGATTTCATGACAACGGAAAAGCTCAAAGCAACACACTCTCAACTCATTGTTGAAAAGCTCTCATTTTTTTTTGTAGCAATCAAAAAAACACAAACTCTACAGGACTACATGCATGAAGCAAAATGAACAAGAGGATTTCTACATAATACCTATCAAACAAAGATGAAACCTTCGCATTTCAACAAGAAATCCGAATAAACAATACTAAAAGTAGTTTAAAATACGAATTTATAATCAAAGTATACAATTGCCTTAAAGCACTATGAAACCCTACTTGCATTTCTTGTATCAAACAGAATAAAAAGCGAAAAGCAATATTACTTAACTGCTCTATGAGAACATTGTAATTTGGACTCGACAACATTTTTGACATAGTTTTTTATAACCCCAACATACAAAAACAGTAACGACGACATCCACCAGAATTTTTATGCTTGCCGACAGGTAAAAGGTTTGTACTGTATTCTTTATGCTCCCAATGTTTGCATTTATGCCCACGAGGACAACAACAACGACTTTTAACAGAATCCCTCTATCCTTTATGCTTTCATGACAAAGGCAAAGCTCAAAGCAACACACTGTCGACTCTTTGTTGAAAAGCTCTCATTATCGCACACGCTAACATAATTTTGGTTCCAAAGCACTCTTTATGGGACCACCTTGCAGCAATAAAAGAAATACAAACTCTACAGGGCTCACATGCATGAAGCAAAATGAGCAAGAGGATTTCTACATAATGCCTATCAAACACAGATGAAACCTTCGCATTTCAACAAAAAAATTCAAATAAATAATACTAAAAGTAGTTTACTATACGGCTTCATGCCTACGAGGACAACAACCACGACTTTTAACAGAACCCCTCCATCCTTTATGCTTTGATGACAACGGAAAAGCTCAAAGCAACACACTGTCGACTCACATGCATGAAGTAAAATGAACAAGAGGATTTTTACATAATTCCTATGAAACGCAGATGAAACCTTCGCATTTCAACAAGAAATTCGAATGAACAATACTAACAGTAGTTTAAAATACGAATTTATAATCAAAGTATACGAATGCCTTCAAGCACTATGAAACCCTACTTGCACTTCTTGTATCAAATAGACTAAAAAATGAAAACTTACCTCTTCTGACCTCAAGCAATTTGTCTCTCACTGTTCACCGTTTTAATGTATCAAAACTCTAAAAATCACCAAATTATCACCTCAAATAACTCGTTTCTGGGTCTGGACTCTGCAACTATAACATATCCTGCTCAGTCGCTAAAACTCTCCCTCAGAACATCGCTTACAGAAGACAAAAACAACACACGCAAAGTAATGGAAATGCATACCAAGTAACTCAACTCTATATTAAATGACCAAAGTACCCTGGCCACGCGTGGCCTCCAAGCGACTCCACCACCTTCACCTCGAGCCAAATGCC
>VDFB02304589.1:0-43084 GCA_007258455.2 Sequoia sempervirens | reverse complement strand
GATATGAAGGAACTATCATTCAAAAATGTTCATACTAATAAAAACTATCACATTCAAGAAACATTATGACATCAAAACAAAGAGACCAAAAGACAAAAGATTTTTCGAGTGGAAAACCCTCCTGGGGTAGAAAAACCTCTCCTAAACTACCTTACTAGCTTAATCTTTAAAAACCACTATTAACAATGCCTTATAGGCTAATTTTTGAGCACCAACGCAAGGAGCACCAACCCCTCATTTTGAAACACCAATTTCAAGGAGCACCAACCCCTCAAATTATTTTAGAACAATAGTAATATCTCAGAGGATCTCTCTGTTTTCAGTTAAGCTCATAACTCTCTTATATGCATCATGTTTTCCAAAATTTTTATCACAAATTTTTTCAATACATCTCTTGATACGGCTAACAATAACTATGTCTCAGAATTTCTATGCAACCTTCTCACAGTGTTTATAACACTTGTTTTTCTACAATACTTTTAGTATGTCTATCAAAAGAAAAATCTTCAAAGATTTATTTATTAGAGGAAACTAAAACTCTCTTGCCATTTTAGGAATGTGTCAGAAAAGTAAATGTATGTAAGTGTAACGCCTTGAACAATAGGTTTTAATATCTACGCTGAAACAAGAAATTTCAAATTGTAACTGATAGATTTTCATCAAAACCATGACTGCCCACCAGCTGAGAACCATAACCTCCCAATTCTCAAAAAATATTTTGTAATGTAACCGTTTTGAGATTCGATGCCAACCAATGATGTCAGCCTGCAACTATATTTAGAAATTCACATGTCGACCATAGTGATTGAGTCTGTTAATCATTCGCCAAGACATCTAGATAGTCCTGCCGAAGGAAATTAAATCACCAATCATTCCCCTTAGATATTGATTTCTCCATGACCCATCAAAGTCAGGGAGAAGACATAACGAATACATTATGTCATTCTGAGAGCTCATATTTTATGTTCTTTCTAATCATTGAGACATAAGAAGGTTTCTCACAGAGATCCCCTTTTCATTTCATTCACTTTCGCTGTAACTTTTTGATATCGGAAAGACCCTATGCAGATCACACTGTGTTTCATTGAAAGTCTCTTTTTACCCCTTGTAAGTCATTGTAACATAATGGTTCTCTCGCCGATGCATCCTTCTATCTTATGAGGGTCGCTATAACATACTGACATCGGGGAGGCCTCTCGTAGAATGCTTGAGTCATACCGAAAGTCACCAACCATCTTGTGTGTTGTAGAGAAAAATCAATCTTCATGCCAACAAAGTCAATTTGTGTTCCATCGGCGAGACCGGAGGTCACTCGCCGAGACCTCACACTGAAAACCCTAACTCTTACTGAGATGAATACCTTTATGTTGTCGGTTGGTATAAGAAAACAAACTCGCCCAGACCTTTCTTCAAGCACATGAGTCATACCGAAATGTTCCTTTTGTTTTATGCATCACCGAGACATATCAATGTCGGGGAGACCTCTTGCAGAGCACACAATGTCATACCGAAAATCTTTATCCACTTTGAGTCACTGAGACAATAGCAACCTACCGCCGAAAGCCCCACATAAGACTTAGTTGGCAAGACCCAACAAAGTCATTGAGACATTACTCCGAATATCATTAACTCATACCAATATAACCTTTGTGCACAAGTCGGTAAGACACCACGAAATTGCTATGAAATTTCATCAAAGCCACAACCTTTTTCGATAAGACCTTTTAGTGCACGGTCGGAGAGAAAATATGTCTTCGGTGAGACCACATATCCGAATACAACACTCCTGCCGATATGTTCCTTCTCCTTCGGTCAGTGAGACAATGTGTTTGTCATGCCGATAGATACCTGGAGATGGATCCCGCTTGCTGAAACCATGGAGAAGTCCTGTCAAAAGATTCTTGTATGTAAAATCCAATCGTCATGACATTAGAAACATCTTGCCGAAAGCAACACAGACGTTTATCAGAAAAAATGGATCGGGGAGACCCTAGCATTCTCATGCCGATATGTTCTTTTTCTATCACCGAAACAATGTACAAAAGATAACCTAAGACTGCACGAAGCTCAAATTGAACAATACCATAAGATATTAAAATTCTGAATGTAAACTGTCCACTAAATGCCAAGACATGTAAACCATATAAACAAAACTGTACCAAGAGAAAGCATGAGAAACCAATCTAAAACTTTCAACAAGTAGAATCAACTAAAAGGGATTTTGTCATCAAGGACAAACCATATGATCACAACTGAGAACCAATAGTTTTTTCTCTCCTTGAATATGTGCTTATAGATTTATAGGTTGAAGATCAAGTGGAGAAGAAGTTTGAAACAAAATTGTCAAAGTTGTCAAGTTTCAAGATTGACCTTCAAAGTGCAAGAAAAAAGAATTGAAGCTACAAAACTAAGTACAAGTTCTCATGAGCTGAAAACTAGGAATATTAGAGTACAAACATCAAAGAAAATAACCCAAATCTCAGTTTTAGAAACCATAATAGGGACCCATTCACCACTAAAGGATATTGAGTCCTTTGTACCCTAAAAATAGGCTTCTTGCAATAAGGTACACACCTCTTTGAGCTTTAAAAAATATCCTCATTGTGGCTATAATAGTTAGGTATCATTTCTGATTATTATTTGGATCTTTTGACTCTCATTATTGCATGTTTCATAGCATTACAAATTAGGGGTTCATCACTTTGATTGACTCATTTTGGTGAATCCTAATTTTGACATGAAATGGTTGGTATTAAGAGTTATGATGTCTTTCATGGTTTTTCACATCATGTGTTGCCATGAATAACAATGGGGGAGATTGTTGCAAGTATGAGAAGTTGTTATTTTCATTGATGTCTATTGTTGGATAATATGGTGGTAAGAGTGTGAGCAGTTGATGCTTTGATTAATTGCATTATGTTGTCATTAGTAAAGCTACTAGTGTCAACCACTAGTGTTTTTGTGATATTCTTTTGTGATCTATCATTGAGTTTATATTAGTTAAGTTGTGTTGAGGAAGTGTTGAATATGATGATAATGTGTCTTTGATGCTTGGTTTCCAAGTGCTTTTGATAAAAATTAATGAAAAGAGGAAACATTGTGTTGTAGTGGTGTTTTGGGTTATAGAGTTGTCTTCTAGTTTTGCTCCATATTTCTTCTAGGTTGAATATCTTCCTATATGATTTTGATATTTTGATGCAAGTTGTTTAGATGTGTTGTATTCAATAATTGGTGTGTTGGATTGTTGTGTAGAAGAAGTTGTGTTCACTAGTGTGTGATTGTGCTTTGTAGAGGTGTCTGGGAGAAATGGTTCTTCTCCACATTTCTCTGCATTTATGCTTTAGGTCTTGCAATTATTAAGACATTTTAATGGTGTTGATATCTTACTTCAATCAATAATGTTTGAGGTTTGGTTCTTCAAAATTCAGTTTCTTTTGTTGAAGTTTATGGCAGAGTTGTTTGAGTGTACTCGGTGTGTACATTCTCTAGGTGAAAGTTGTTGCAAAAGGATTTTTTGGATTTTATGATGTTTGAGGAATATTCTAAATTATTTTCAAGCATGGCATGTGGTTCAAAAGTCATCCTTATGTTTCAGGAAGTGTGTACTTAAAATTTTAAAGGTGTTTACATGGGTAACAATTGACCTAGTGTTTACACTGCTTGTGATGGATAATTATTATTTATAGAAGCATATTGTAGTGTGGTGTTGTCATTTTGGGTCCTATCTAAGATGTATGGTTTTCTTTCACTTATATTCACCATGAAAGTTTTTTGGAACTGACCTAATTTTAATTTGCATGGTTGATGTGCATAGCCAACCTTGGAGAAGGTTTCAAGGTTGAAGACAGTATAATTATGAGATGAGTTGTTGAAGGATGATAAGATAGATGTGAGAGATGTGAATGATGTGAAGTGTAGTATGTTAGAGTGTAAAATTGAATAATGCAGTGTGAGATTTCATGTGTTATTCTACTAGATGCAATGAGTAGAAGGTGGCTACAATTCTTTAATCATATTGTGAAGGTATTGGTGAGATTGTGGTGGATTCTCTATTGCATTGATATGCTTTTCTCTATGTAAAATTTATTCTCTATCTTCTTGATTTGTAACTAAAGGTTTAGAAAATACTTGTACTTAATCCTACTTACAAATAGAATTGTATGGTTATGTTCTTTAACCATTGAAACTATAGAATTGAGTTCACTTAATCCTTTACACAACCTAATAACATTAACTAATTACTTAAATATCATAATTAAAACTCAAGAAGGAATTAAAGATGAAAAGAATAAGAGAGAATAGAGAGAGGATAACGAATTTGTTAACGAAGTTCTCCCATATGTTCGGGCTAGGTCTCCAGGTCTGCTTCTTGATGTAGGACTGCTTTATTAATGATGCCAAGATTTAATTACCATGTACGTCATCCAAGCTTCAAACTTGCATTACAGTTTCTATCACAGTCTCTCTCAACACCTAAGACTCTTTCGCATTCTCCTTTACTTGTATCCAAGGGATCAACTTGAAACACCTTAGAATTCCCAATTACACTTCAAGGAATACACAATACAAAGTCTTTGTGTTTACATCAATCTCCAAAATTAATTTTCCTTATTTCCTCCCAAAAGAATTGATTTCCTCCATAAGAGCAAAAATCCCCCTGATATACATTTAAACATGTTCCAAATAAGGGGTTTAACCAAATTATATTCATATTTCCAAAAATCACCTATATTAAGCACTTAAAACAAATAAAAAACTTATAAAAACTTGGGCTTATAGATTTTTAAATTTGAGCCCCTTAGTTTAGTCCAAACTTTGTTTTAATCGTTAAATACAAAGGGGCTTGGGATATACTCAAGCCCTTTGTTTAGGAATATGGATTAATATTTTCTTTATGGCCCCTAGTCATATTCCTGAATAAGCCATTACCATAGTGGTTGGGAGTGCATAGCAGAGAGGGGGAGGTTGGCAGTTCCAACCACCGGCCATCCCTTTTAATGTGGAATTTCCTTGATTATGGTTTAAATAAAACCACCATATATAGTTTTGAAAATGGTGTGCAACCTATTTGTGGAGCTTAGAATTTTTAGTTTAGAGGTCATGGGTTAGACCTCCCACAAGAAAATTTCACATAACTGACTGCTCATACTAGAGGATGCCATAGGGTGCCACATGGCACCATTTTGTTGTTCCACGTGGTACCATTCTTTACACCAACACATTGACATGTGTCAGAGCATAACTGGTCCACATCAACTTCCTATGCCCTGTCATCTACCATGTGCCATGTCATATCATCTATATAGATGCCATATGTTGAGCTCTAGTGATGCCATGTCAGCATGCTGACATAACCATTTGTTCCTAGTCAACCCATCTTTTTGGAAACTTTGATTGTCCATATCTCACACGTACAAAATTTGTTTGACACAATTCAAGCGGCATCAAAATCATTTTGAAGAGCTCTTCGAATTGGTGCCAATTCCGTCCATTTTGGAGATGATAATTTTTTTTTTCCTTTAGTTGGCATCTAGAAGCCCTAGCCCTACCAAACTTTTACCAAGCATAACTTTTTCATATGGCCTCCTTTTGATGCAATTCAAGTTGTATCAGGTTTGTATCGGTGAGCTCTACGCAATGGTACTAGTTTTATTAGAGTATGAGACTATGATATTTTTCAGTCTTCTGGATCCTCCTGGATCATTCATCCCAATTTAGGAGCTTTTGGACCACCAAAAGTCTATTTTTATGTAGAATTGAAGTGAGGGCATTGTTGCCTCACTTGCCTAGTATCATCTATCCACCCTGCAAAAATTATGATCATTTGACCCATCACAAAAAAAATGAAGAATGATATAGCATTCGTGATACAATCAACTATATACTCATCAATATTTATTGTCGCATCCACCATCCACATAGAACTAACTAGTAGAATAGCAAGCAACAATACTAAATAAACTGATGTGAAAGAAAAGTATCATCATGCTAGATCTCTTGAATAGGAACATTATCATAAAATGAAGCATTCAAACCCTCTTTTACCATATGTGGCTAATGGCTTAAATGTGATGGTGACTAATCCTTACACTATGCAGTCTGTGGCATATTATGATGATTAGGATCTTCATGCTTAATATCACTAGTTGTTATAGGCATGTACGAGGGTTGAAGAATTTCTTACATTTACAATCATCTTCAAATGCCATGTGTTTACAATATATTTATCATTCTTCATGCGATGAGTTTTCATAATGAATTCAATTTCATATTTAAACAAATGATACCTATTATGTTCCCTATAGAAAATGGCCTTTCTGTCATAAAAGTAGGGACTTCCTAAAACCATCCCATAGATATCAAGTGAAATTACATCTAACTCTACCTCATCTACATATTTGGATGTGACTACAAATAAGTGTTTACATTATCTCGGCACATGTAACTGAGCATTATCATGTACCCAACCCAATGGATATGGTTTTGGATGAAGTGTTGTTTTAATCCCAATTTCTTAACAACTTGTTCAAAGATTAAGTTCACTTGTGATCCCCTATCTATAAGTGTATAATTTCACTCTTCTTTGCAATATTCCTTATATGAAACAATTCATTCCTTTTACTTTCAATAGGGACCTCATTACACTTTAATGAAGAAGCATGGGAACTAGTACTAGCAATAGGAATAATACCTTTTATACACACAACTGTTATCTTGGTTTCATCATCAGAATCTGATCTGAGGTTCTGCATGATAGTTGCATTCTTTTTCTTACCCTTTCGATCCTTGGACCACTTTTGTTTCTAATCAAGATACAATTTCCAACATTTTTCATCTTCTTGCCCTTTCTTTTTGTAGTGTGATAAATAAGGCTTTTCCTCCTTTTTCTTTACAAAAGCTATCCATTGCATTTCCTTCTTCCCTTTCTTGCTTCCTTTTTTCTTAACAGATTCCATTATGAAAATGTCATGGCTATTCTTCATGCCTATTTCAAGATGTATGGATTGGACACTAACTTCATCAAGGTTATTTAGATTGAACATAATTATTGTATGCCTCAAATTTTCACGTAATCCACCTATATACTTCAAAAAAGTTTCTTGTGTATATAATGGAATGCCCAAAATTTAAGCTCTTTTCCTAAATTCAAGTGTATATTCCTATACACTTTGTCCTTTCTCTTGCCTTACTAATTTCCAATTCATTATTGCTTGTTGCATGTGATCTAATGGATAAAACTATTTCTTAAGTGCGGAGCTATAAACCCAAACAAAGAAGAAATAATTTTACCATATCGACTAAGATCTTCTTGAGTTTTGCTCTCCCACTAGATTAAGGTTGTGCCTCCCAAGTGAAGAGTGGATAATTTAATCTTGGAAGTATCATCAGTAAACTTTTGAATCCTACAATAAGCTTCAATATGCTTTATCCAATTATCAATTTTCCTTGCATCCAATTCTCCATTATAAGTTGGCAATTCAAATTTAACATCAAGTTTTAACAAAGGTACATTAGATCTAGGTTGCACAGGTTGGTTCTTCTTTGAAGATGAACAAGATGGAGAGGATGGAGAGGAAGGTTCAGGAGGGTCACCACCACCTCCTACTCCTTTACCTTTGTCATCTTTTGAAGATGATTAACCTTTCCCCTTCCTCTTTATGTCCTTGTACAACTCTTCCAACATCTTCATGTCTAGGAATACTTTGTGAAATTGTTCTTCATTCTCAAAAAATTTAGGACTAGGACATTTTCCTTCTTCTGGTTGTTCCATGGTTTGTTTTCAACTAACTTGCCTCAAGGGTAGATGCAAGAAGTTGAGGCCACAAAATGTTTAAAAACTGGAAGTGTTTTTCTTGATTTTTAGAATTTGTCACAGTTGGACTTAAAATTTGAAGCACTTGCACATTGAATATTTTAAAAGTTTAGCAATATGAAATTTAGTATTTTGAGTCTAGTTTTCAAATGTGTATTTTTTTCTAATAGCCAGATGATATAAAATAATTTTTAACATGCATGTACAAAATGGGTACCTATTCTAAAAATGAATGGGTATTTGTTTTAAACCTTAAAGATGAGATTTCCCCTGAATGTGGACCAAACTTCTTGCACTTACCCTCAATACTATCTCTAGATTAATCTACTCAAGGACACCTTCTCCTCACTTTAATTTCAACCTAGTTAACATCCACCACTTGCAGTTTTCTCTTAAACTACTCTAATACCTACAATGAGCCTTTTGGCAGTGAGCCCTATTGTATTCAATTTTGACATTACTTATATTTTGAGCGTATCCTCATTGTGT
Organism: Sequoia sempervirens; assembly: GCA_007258455.2. Classification (NCBI taxonomy): domain Eukaryota; kingdom Viridiplantae; phylum Streptophyta; class Pinopsida; order Cupressales; family Cupressaceae; genus Sequoia; species Sequoia sempervirens. The sequence continues at coordinate 34,782 of VDFB02304589.1, read as the reverse complement.
TATTTCCCTTCTTGAAATTTTCACATAAATCTGGTGTTCTCTTGTGTATGGTGTTGAGTTGTTTCAATTTATGTTATTTAATTTTCTTGCTTAATCATCAGAATAGATTTAAAGATTTAATGAATGAATGCGGATCTGAATGTTTTGAAGTTTTAAGGTACAAGTGATTCACCTCCCCTCTCAATTTTCTTGTGATTTCAACAAACACTCTACTCTAAAGAGCTTGTTTTGAAGGTTGGATTCAAACATACTATAGTCCAAGAATATTTTTCCTATAGTTTGAAGGATAATAGTCTTGGACTTTATATTAGTTTTTCATCTATCAATCAGGGATTGCTTACTGAAATAAAGAAAATAATAGTAGGGTGATGGAGTAGTTCACCAAAATGGGGTTGATGAACCACTTACGACCTATTTTCCTCTATTTCATTAGGAAATGAGATCCACACAATGAAAGGACTATCAACCTTTAGGTGACTCAAGTCAAATGTGAATCTACTAATTTTATTTTTTTGCAAGGACGGGGGCCCTAATTAAACAACAATTTGGGGAGAAATATTAAAAATAGAAAATCAAACCCAAAATGCAATCTACTACTTACATCTAATAGATTAAGCTCAATAATAATTGAACCAAAAATTAAAATACAAGTCAAAGAGAGGTAGGATGATGTGTACAAGCACCAAAAGTGCTCTGCTTAAGCTGATTTGGGACTCATTAACCTAGGGGCGAATGGGTCCTGAGATAGGTTTTTCTTGCAACTTTTGAAAGCCTCTGCTATAGATCTAAATCTCTCAATTTTCTTAGGTTTCAAGTTTGGAAAGCTAGAAATAAATTTTATAATTGAGTTTTCGTGAGATGAAAAATTTTGTGACCATTTTTACAACCTTGCAACTTCTCCAATTTTTCTCTTCAAGAGATCTTCAAGATTTCTTCCACCTAAATCTACAAACTCAAATCAAGAGGGAAAATATTTTATTTTTGGTGAATGGGGGTTTACCTTCATCAAACTCCATTTTGGTAATCAAAATTTGAAATGAATCAAAATAGCATGAAATGAATGATGAATGAACAACTCAATGTCACAACTCACCAAACCCTTGAATGAACCTTGGAACATAGATCTACAACTTGCATGAAATGGCTTCAATGGATGTGGATCTTGATCTACAAACTCAAATCAAGAGGGAAATTTTCTTATTTTTGGTGAATGGGGATTTACCTTCATCAAACCCCATTTTGATAATCAAACTTTGAAATGAAACAAAATAGCATGAAATGAATGATGAATGAACAACTCAATGTCACAACTCACCAAACCCTTGAATGAACCTTGGAAAATAGATCTACAAATTGCATGAAATGGCTTCAATGGATGTGGATCTTGATCTGCAAACTTGATTTGAAACAATGCCTTAAATTCTTGAATGGATCATGAAACCTACATCATCATATTATCTCCAAAAGCATGCATGATGTAAGAAGACTTTGACATGTCAATTAGATCTTTATTGCTGCAATAAATCTGCTCTTTAATTCCTTGAATTTCTCTTGAAATGCTCTTGAATTGCTAACTTTTCTATAGGAGTGCTCACTTCAAAATCATAGATTGTTTATATGAAACATAATGAAATGACCTTATATTTATAGGTATGTAAGATTAAATTCCTGAAATTCAAATAACACAAATTGACATGTGAATATGGATTTGAATATGTTAAAATACCACCAAAAAAAAAATTAAGTTTAAATCCTAGGTCTAGGTGAGGACCCATTCACCCATGGGCGAATGGGTCCTAAATCACTCACCTAGGACACACATTGCTCAATGAGAAGTGTTATGTGTAGGAATTAATGAATGTTGGGTTTCCTCTTTGACAAATGTGATTAATTAGGCTTGGATTTGAAATAAAGGGGCCAATTAAGGAAAATTAAGCTCAATTAATAAAAGGATCCCTAAATAATAGTGAAAGTGTAGAGGGGTACACTTTACAATATCAAAAATAAGGAACAATTAAGTCCATTTTAATTAATAGGCCCCTAAAATTAATGTGAATATGTAAAATACAGATTACAACACTAAATTAAAGCATAATTAGGTTCATTTTAATATTAATTCCTAAATAGGTGTGAAAATATAAGGGGATACATTTTTCTAAACTATATTTAGCCCCCACTTTAGTGAGAGGATGAGCAATAGAGAAAACTCACACTAAAGTAGACATTCAAAACATATGTATGCAATAATGACAAATATTCTCAATCATACAACATCAAAGACTAGAAAGAAAATGTGAGGACAAAAAGGTAGATACAACCTTGACTTGTTGGAATCCAGCAACACTAAGAGGGGGGGTGAATCAATGTTGTGCAATTTTTAGTTTTATTAATCCGATCCTTAAAATGCTGATAACATTCAACCAAAATAAAAATGCATGCACATAAGACAAACAACCACAACACCATAACACAAGGATTTTTTAGGTGGAAACCATGTTAGGGGAAAAACCACAGTGGAGGTCAATCCACAATATGTTCTGAGTATACTCAAAAGAAAAGATTACAAAATGAGAATGCACTTGCATTCAGGCACACTTCCTAGAGCTCACTGCTCAAAAATAGAAAGGCTCACTCCCTTACAAAAGTTTGGAATATTTCCAAGGATTTGAACTAATAAAGTAGCATCTACAAATGCCTGATTAGGGTTCTGGTTAGGCTCAACAATCAAATTCTGGACCTTCTAACTGATTCTACTCTTTTGCTCTATTTTGCTTCAATTTGCACAAAAAATCCTTAATGCACAAGTGAAATTGTGCATAATCTCTCTACTGACCTTCTGACATTCGTAACATATAGCAACTCACACCAAAAAACATATATCAAAATGATGTATTCAATCACTTAAATATATCTACCACCAAGAATTCAATCACTTCATATTGGCCTCAACAAAATAAGAAATATTCACAAACTGTCAGCTCAAATCATTCATAATATTCAATGCACATCCACAAGAGTTAGCCACAACATAATGAGGACCCAAACTAAAATTATTGACACAAAAATACTCAAAAAATAACTCCTCAACTATCTGCGACACACTATATTCACCAAGTCAACCTTCATAAACAAAAAATTAGTTCACCAGACCTTCTAACTTCCACCCAAATTGATACAAGGCACCAAGAATTATAGATAACACAAATTATGCATTGAACAATACTCCCTGAGATCCACAACAAAAAATAATAATAGAATATTTACATATGAATCAAAGAACACAAATCTACCAGATGTTTTGTTTTAACTTAACAGATAATCACCAATCTTCAATTTGTTCTACCAGTATGAATAAATTACATGTAGACCATCTTACTGACAAGGGTTGCCATAAATGAAAACACCAGAAAAAAATTACTGTGTCTCTTGCCAACAATCTCCCCCTTTGGCATTGATGGTAACACTTAATGAAAAATGACTAAGTGTTAGATCAGTACCAACAAAAATACACTGCCAACCAAAACTCCAAAAAGATCTTCATCCATGGCTCAAAACTAAAACTCCCCCTTAGGTGAATATACATTTTTCACTATTCTATTCTCCCCCTTTGAAATCAATGGAAAATATGGGGAATCCACATACAAAACTCCTATAAATAGACAAAAACTTCAAACTGCATATGTACAAACTTTATTTCAAACAACTTACACAAACTTGAAGATATCTGCAAAATTTTTCTTTAACAGGTTCAAGCTTGTGTCCCAACACTTCTTGAGACTTTCTAGAATATTTATGTGACCAAAAATTAAATAAAATTGCACTTCTACAGATCCAAGGTTCACTGGATCACTAACTTCCATAGCATCTTGTGCTTCCTTCAAAGCATTCAACATGGTTTCCATCTTCGAACCAATTAGTCCTAGTTCACCAACTCTTTCGACAACTCTCTCATTATAATGCTTCAGACTTTTCATTTTGTCAAGTAAGGATATAACTTGACCTTCTTGTTCTCTAATAGAAGTGGTTAAAGGATCAAAAGCATCATAAATAGCAGCTAAGTCTTTTTCATAATTCTTAACCTTCTTCTCATTTTCTTCAGTAAGTTTGGACAGAGACAAACACAACTTATGAATTCTTCCACCTTCTGATAATGCACTTTGAAGATTTTTCACATAGGTAGCTAACATAGATTTATCATTAGCTATCAATCCTTTCAATCTATTGAACTTTTTGTCATCAAACTCCTTTTGTACTTTAACCAAAGTTGACTTCTCAAGTGACTCTAGATGATCTTTACATGTGAATTTTATGTGATTTTAACGATGAGGCAGAATTGTGACAAATGAATTTTGGCCTAGAAAACACTTCTATGTAGTGTCTCTTGCTTCAACTAGAACTTCTTTAACTTCAACCTTCTTTTCCTCAACTAGTTTCTACATCTACAAATTATTTGTTTTCATTTTGAGCTTCAACTTCTTCAACTAATATTCCTTTTCTTCAATAAACACAATTTTAGCGGCTTCAGTCTCCATAGGTTCTTTTGTATCATGCACATCAGGAGGAATCCGAGTGTCCTCAACTACAACCTCTTCATTTACCAGACAAGATGAAATATCTTCCACATGTTCTTCTTCAGAAACAACATCAATTTTGTTCTTTAATAGAACTTTCTTCATAATGCTTTCAATTTCTTTTTCTACTTCTTCAGTCCTACCCAACATAAGCTTGTTTATTCTTGTTTTACTCTTGAATTCTCTTTTTTGCTTCTTTTAGGATTTCTTTCATCTCCTCAATAGACATTACTGGACTTAGATTTGCAAGAAACCATTCTCTCAACTTCTCTTCTTCAGTTTTGGCACTAACTCTCCTCATCTCAAAAATTTCATACAATTCCTTAGGCAACTATGCCATAATCTCAACAAGAGTCATATTGAAATTGTTCAAATATTGTATTGTAGCTTCCTCAAGGACTCTTTGACGAACAATATCAAAGGTACCATACATTTCACACAGGGGCTTAAGATTTCCATCCTTAATTATACTGCTTTCAACTTCATTTGCTGACATACCTGGTTTGTCAGACTTCATCTTCTTCTTTGTTTTCTCCTCTTCACTAGAAGGATTGATCCTTTTACTAGATGCCTTAACTTGAAATTTGGCAAGGGCATACTTCTTTGCATGACCGGATAGGGGTGTTGAGCTCCTTGTTGATCTAGTTCGAGTAGAGGATACTATCAGACTAGCAAAATCAGTTTTATTAGGCTCTTTTCCTTTTCACTTTCAGCTTGTTCTCTTTTCCTTCTAGCTTCTCTTATAGCTTCTACAGATATGCCCATGCTCTCTGCAAAGATTTCCACTTCTTTCCTCACTCGCTAGACTATCATTGGTTTCTTCAATTTCTCATGGACTTGCATATCCTTATCTACATATGTTCCAAACCTTTCTTCAGATGGATCCAAAGGCTTACTCAATAGATGTTATGCATATAGCTCCAATATTCTCTCCTCAACTTCATAACCCATTGGCATAATCCATACAATTCTAGGTTTTTTTGCTTCCATTAAGCACTAATCAATATCCACCATAAAACATATTTTATGCTTATACTTCTCCACAATAGAGGTAGGAATTATTTCCCTAGCTTGCATTACATTCTGAAAGTTCTTGAAATATCCCCAGATTGAAGTTTTCCTGGCTTGCAAATCACCAAGGCTGAATAACATGTATCTAATTTGAACAACAATAGGATTTCCACTTTGCCAATGTACTTTCCCAACTCCCAGAACTTCATTCATGAAATAAAAGAATAAACTTAGTAAAAAGTTACCATATTTAAAAGAATTCTTCTTATCTTTCTTTATCTTCCCAAGTTTCTTCATACTTTTGCTTCGAAGAAATTCACATAAATCATACTCTGCATTCTCCTTTACCATATGATGTGTTGCATATATGGTTGTACCAGATACAAAAATTTCTCGACTGGAGTGATATATCTTATAACCAATGATCATTGAAGAAAATTTCACACCCACATCAATGATTTTATAAATTTTCATCAATCTTCTATCAAATACTGAACCAATTGCATTAGTTACTGTTTGATTCTTCACAGACTTCAAAATCAGCCATCCACCGGAGGAATTTAAAAATATAACGACACTTATAGCTTCTTTTGTAATCTTGAAGGGTTGACTCAACCACATGAACTCAGCATGAACTTGTCTTAAGATGTACCAGACCCATTCGCTTTCATCAAACATGAGAAATTTCACAATGTATGTGAATTTCTTCTCCTCTAGAGTTTTGAATTCAGGCTTAACACAAAAATCCTCTCGAACAATGTGTTTGGAATACAAATTTAGCAACTGTGAGCTTCCTAACTCTTCAATATTAGCAAGAATGTATGCCCTAATATCTTTAATGTGCAAAAAACCGTATAAAACAAACAAAAAATGCACCTAAGGGCTTGATCTCAATAGACTTGAAAGGATACCACTTGAACTTCAGACAGTGTCTATCCTTGACTTCAACTACCAATGGAGTAGCCATTTTCACAAATTCATAGGTTTACAAGTTTTCTCAATAAATACCTTTTTTCCAGATTAGGGTTTGAACTTCGAATCACCTTCACACTTGAATTTTCACCAAATTTGTGAAAGTTCGCTTCTGAGCTCTTCAAAATTCTTCTTCTAAAAATTCAAAGTGACAAATTAAGGGTAGAGATAACCTTTTATCATTCACACACCTAACCTTTTAGATGCAATAAATTCTTTTTCCCTAACTCATCCGGATACTCTATTTCCATACATTGTGAAAGATAACTCCTCTATGGACCTTCAATTCTACATAAATACTCTCTCCAATTGTTCAATATCATCTGTAGATCATTAATGAAAACACTTAACTCATCCACATCCCAATGCCGATTATCTATAGAGGGTTTGAATGATTTTCTTAATAGTTCCCCCTAGGCCATAGGCCTTAGCCTAATTCCTGTAGGAATTACCAGAAGCTGATTCTGGTGCTACCACATTTCCTACAACAGATGGTCTCTTCTTTACCTATTTCTTCATCATCTGCTTCCTAATATGTTTTGTAGTGACTTTCCCTTTTCCTTTTTCATCATTTTGCATGTTTCTTCTTTGATTTACTAGACCTCTTATGTAGAATCTAGCAATATGACTAGTTTTGTTGCAATTGTAGCACACCACATTTCTTTGTCCAGACCAGTTGTTCCACTAACTTTCTCTTGATTTGCACTGATTAGCAATATGGCCAAATCTATTGCATGTATAACATATAACATTTCTATAAAAGTTGTTCATCACATTTCTACATTCATTTGACTTATGATCATACTTGTTGCAATTAAAGCACTGACCAAAGAATAATGGACCACTTGAATTAATTTTACTTCTGTATTGAGCTGCCATATGACCAAATTTATTGCAAAAATAACAATTACCATTAAACTTTTGAGCATTAGGTTGTCTTACCGGATACCTTCCAGCATTTTTCATCTACTTTCCTTGGCTAAACCTCCTTTATCCAAATTTCCTTTGTCCAAATCTTAAACTTTCTCCTTCTTCATATCCAAGACCTTGCTTGTCACCATCAGTACTTTGACTTTTAATCAGTTCATCAAGCTTGGCTGAGCTAACCTTGAACTTCTCCTTGAATTCATTTGGTGTAGAAAATTCATCTTTGAGATCAACAATGTGCTTTTCAAGCTCTTCCTCATTATGTTTGGTTTGTTCTAACTCAAGTTCCAATTGAATGAATCCATCAATAATTCGACTGCATTCTTTAGATTTCTCTTTCAGGGATTAGGCAAGCTTTTCTTCATTCCTCTTTTTGTCTTCAATTTTGTTAGTCATCCTCATCATAATAGATTCCATCTCATGCTTGAGAACTGTATTATCCCTGGAAAACTTTTCACATTCTTCTATCTTTTCCTTTAGGGCTTGACTCAGTTGTTCATCTACAATGCGTTTACTACCTTCCTACTTGATCTGATCATAGAGTTCCCTTCTCTTCTCCCTAGACTTGTTGATTTTTTCTTTCAATGACTCAATGAATCTCTCAGCATTCATGAGATTTGCTTGTAATTCCCAAACTTCAGATTTTTCCTGATCAAGATCATCTAGGGCCACCATAAGTTATTGTTGAAGATTGCTTGAATCCATTGAAACACTTTCCAAGATCTTCCCCAAGCTTTTAAGCTTCTTCTGAGGAAGTCAGCTCTGATACCAATTGTTGGAATCAAGCAACACTAAGATGGGGGGTGAATAAGTGTTGTGCTATTTTTAACTTTATTAATCTAATCATTAAAGTGCTGATAACATTCAACCAAAATAAAAATGCATTCACATAATACAAATAACCACAACACCATAACACAAGGATCTTTTACGTGGAAACCTTGTTAGGGGAAAAACCACGGTGGAGGTCAATCCATAATATGTTTTGAGTATACTCAAAAGAAAAGATTACAAAATGAGAATGCACTTGCATTTAGGCACACTACCTAGAGCTCACTACTCAAAAACAAAAAAACTCACTACCTTATAAAAATTTTGAATACTTCCAAGGATTTAAACTAATAAAGTAGCATCTACAAATGCTTGATTATAGTTCTGGTTAGGCTGAACAATCAAATTCTAGACCTTCTAGGACTAATTGTTTTCTTCTCCTATGTTTTGCTTCAATTTGCACCAAAAATACTTAATGCACAAGTGAAACTATGCATAATTGATCTATTGACCCTCTGACATTCGCAACATATAGCAACTCATACCAAAAAACATATATCAAAATGATGTAATTGATCACTTAAATATATCCACCACCAAGAATTCAATCACTTCATGTTGGCCTCAACAAAATAAGAAAAATTCACAGATTATCAGCTCAAATCATTCATAATATTCAATTCGCATCCACAAGAGTCGGCCATAACATAGTGAGGACCCAAACCAAAATTCTTGAACACAAAAATACTCAAAGAATAACTCCTCAACTATCTACAACACACTATATTCACCAAGTCGGCCTTGATAAATAGATAATTAGCTCATTAGATCTTCTAACTTCCACCCAAATTGATACGGGGCACCAAGAATTATAGATAACATAGATTATGCATCGAACAATACTCCGTGAGATCCACAACACAAAATAATAACAGAATATTTTCATATGAATTGAAGAACACAAATCTACTGGATGCTTTGTTCTAACTTAACTAATAATCATTGATCTTCAATTTGTTCTACCAGTATGAGTAAATTACAACATGCAGATGTCTTACTGACAAGGGTTTCCATCAATGACAACACCAGAAAAACTTTGTAGTGTCTCTTGCCAACACTACTATCCAACGTGATGTGGAACATGCCTCAGTTGTTTGTTGAGGAATGTTCACAAGCATCACTTGATTCCCACTATGCAAACAAAAACTCACATTGACTTCGAGCTAATGGAGCCTTAGGTTGTCCACTAGGTAAGCCTCCAAGGGGTGGTTTAGTGAGTAAGTCATGCCAGGTCTACATTCTCTCACTATACTAACTATACCAAAGCTATCACTCTGATAACTCCAATAGGGCACCAAAAAACTTTGGGCTTCATAAGACCTAACAAGTTGTGTTATGCTAAGCACCTATGAGAAAACAAGGAAAGGCTCACTAGAAAGAAAAGTGTGTTATGCTTGGTGGCCTTGAAAGGGGTTCGGGCTTCACAAGGTTAACAATTTGTATTATGCTATACCCTTATGAACAAAAATACAAGTAAAGTTTTGTTCAAAAGGACTTTTCTTAGTTCATGTAAGGTCTCTTCTTAGGGAACATCATGTCTAATGTATCCAAGAGAGTACAAGTCTAGGATGAAAGAATCACAACTTAGGGAATGCAATGCATAGCATCACCACTAAGAGGAAGTAGTATGCTAAGAGATATCACACTCTTGGAGGAAATCAAACCCCATGACACAACCAAAAAAAAAGATGCATCACAAGAAGAAATAAAATAACACAATGAAACATGAGGAATGCCAAAAAGTATTCCAATGTGTGCCCCCACCTTAAAGAAATTTCTAGCACCATTCTTGGGAGAAATTTACATTAAATTAACCAATATTGAATTGTAATAAATAAAGAAGATATTCAAGCTTATTTGGAAATCCCTATGTCAAGTCATATGTTCTTGAATGAAGCTACATCATGAAAAAGAAAGAGGAATGTGTTTGCCCCAAAATCAAATCCCAAAACACATAAGGTATCTATGGATTTGGGTTAGTATATCTTTGCTACAATGTTGTTATAGAGCTCGAAAATGTCATCATTCCACAAATACTCGCAGAATAGGAAGAATGACACATATAGAGTGAAAAAAAAGAAAAATATTTTAGTTCAACATGGAAGAGACCTAAATGTATCGATTCCTTGCGTCATCCCCAAAGGGAAAACACAAGACAAAAGAAAAGTTAAATGTTTGCGACATATAGAAGAATGTAGATACAAATAGAGGAATGGACATGAAGAGAGATAAATCAAACATACTAGTATGGGGGATCATATTACACACTTTCAATCACATGAAGAAACATGAAAAGGAAAACAAAGGGAAAGACTAGTAAGGAACATGTGATTCAATCTATAGCAGGTCATCTACATCCCAATCTTGATCGGTATATGCAGAAGGTGGAAAACTAGCCAAAGGGACAACATCAAGTGTTGAACTAGGACAAGTGCCAAGTTCAACACTCTTACTAGGAGGATCATTGTTTAAGCTCATAGAAGAGGAAAACATTAAATTTAGCTCATTATACACTTGGTTGAATCAATCTTAGCAATCTCATTATCATCATCCAAGTTAATCACAACAGGAGTTCTAATGATATTATCCATAGAAATTTGTTCATGTTGTAGTGAGGGTGAAGAGGCATCATGCATTGCTTCAAAAATGGGATTTTGGTTTTCTATGTTGTTCTTTTCTTATTTTTCTTTTAATGAATGAGTAATAGCACAATGTATATGCCTATGTTCTCTAACATTTTTATTTCTTTTAAATTTTTTTTCAAGTTTTCTTTGTGTAGGAGTGAGTTTATCAACCATAGGTTTATTTTCTTCCCTTATGGGAGGAACAAAAGATACCATAGGGCAAGCAAAACTATTATGAATTCTTATCCATCCTTTCATTTTTTCATATGTATCTTGCTAAAGCTCATGCACAAATAGGAATTCTTCAGTGATCATGTTATCTACACATAAGGTATCAATTAATATCCCATTGGTAGGCTTATCATTGATTCTTCTAGCTACATAAAGAGGACCATTAGGTATATGTTTAAGTATGTCTTGTTGTGAGAAATAAATGTCAAGTGACATCTTAGTCATGCCTTTATGAGGTTTAGAATCAATGAATCCAACCAAACCATTCAAATGTTGTTCTTAGTATCTTTCATATTTTCATCATATATGTCCACATTCATCACATAATTCTTTGTGTCACTAGCTTTTTCAAAGGAGATATTATGATTAGGCATAGGATTGGTAAATATTTGGAAATTTTGATTAGGAAGAGCTATAGACTTATTATTTTGATCATTAATACATCCAATTTGAATATGATTGGAATCAATGAGGTCTTGCACAAGATGTTTAAGATGCTTGCAATGTTTTGTATCATGTCCATTTTGTTGATGGAAATGGTAATAAGAAATTGGTCTATAGTTTTAAGGTAGAGGCTTATTAGGATCAAGAGCTTTAATAGGAGACAAGGAAATCAAATTCTTCTCTAAGATCTGAAACATGGTATTATGAAGGGTATTAGGTAGCGATGTAAATTATCTATTTCTATCCACAAAGGAATATTGATTTTTTGTCTTTATAGTAGCCACTTGGGTGTTAACATTTTGATTGGATTGAGGGGGATTAAGTTGTAGGAAGACCTTGTTTTGTTTCTTGAAAGGTTTGTAGTTGTTTTGAGGTGTGGATTTGGACTTTTTAAGATGGTTAGAAAAAGTTTTCACTTCACAACTACTAACTGAATTTTGGTAATCATGAAGGGCTGCACACAACTATGTGAAGGAAGGAAATCTCATAATCTCAAGTTTTATTTGAATTTTGTCTTGTAAATTGGAAATAAACATTCTTTGAAGGTCAACATTAGGAATCTTAATGTTTATTCATGAATAAAGCATTTGGTATCACATTATAAAACCAGTGACCTTTTCATCATCCTTTTGTTTACATGTCATCAAATCACCTAAGGTCATCTTAAGACCCATGTGAATTTGAAAGTGGTTATAAAATAAATCAATAACTTCATTGACTGAACTAATTAAATTATTAGGTAAGGAGAAAAGTCACTCTAAAGTAGGATCTTTCAATGATTGAGGGAAGAATTTATCCAAGAGTTTATCTTCAAAAATGAAGTCACTACATAAGGATGTATAAGCAAAAACATGGCTAATAGGATCTCCTTTCCTGCCATATTACTCAAACCTAGGAACCTCTATACCTTGTGGAATTTGTGTTCTCAATATTTCCAAGGATATTGGATTGGATTTGATTTATTGTGAAGGTTGGTCATTATTGTTTTGATTTAGGGTGGTGATTTTTTGTTGGAGGGACGAAATGTTTTCAAAAATTGTGTTAAGGATTGGATCATTGTTGGTATTGTGAGATGGAGGTGAATAAGGTGGAGTGGTGTATGTATGTGGAGGGAAAGTTAATTGTAGATTTGTGAGGGGGGATGGTTAAGGAGATATGATATTCAAATTCACAAAGGTAGAAGGATTCCTAGTGGAAATACCTACGAAGTATTGATATTGCTAGTAGGTTGGATGATAGTAGTAACATGAGTACTAGTGTATGTAGGAATAGAAGTAAGGGTTGTGGAAGGAGGGAATAGAATTTCCACCTTGGCTTTGAGTATACCCAAAATCTTGAGTACAACTAGTCATGGTAGGAATGTTCTTTTCAAAATTATGAGCTAGAATCCACACAATCTTTATTCCATATTCATTTTCAAGCATTTTCCTCACATTAAATCTAAAGCAAGAATGGCACTACTAGTAATATTTTCTAAAGTCACAAAGTTTTACAATTTCTCTATTTCTTAATTTATCCTTCTTATGTTCTCTTGTGGGACATTAGCAACCATTCTTTCAACACCATGCACACTATTTGTAGGTAAGGAAGTCATTGGGAATGAGGTATGAAGACTATGATCCATAGAGGGTTGATTATCAACACTATTAGTGCAAGAGTGGGATAACCCAATATCCAAGGTGAATGGTGTATTGTGGGATGAAATGAGTCTCAAAATATGTCTCACAATAGTATTGCTAATAGGACACCAAGTTGTGAAGCTCATACAAGTTTCACAAACTCAATGTATACCCAAAATGGAAAGAAGGTAAAATGCAATAAACTAACCTAGGATGTAAAGTGCAATGAAAATATGTAAATGCAATTTTTAGATTTCAAACAAGATAATTTTCTAATTATGCTATTAAAAAAATTGAAAATGATGTCTTATAAATGTAAATTTGAACTCACACAATGCACTAAATTTATCAAATGAAGCGTAATATGATCAATTCTTAAGTAAAAAAATTTCTAAAAACTAAAATAGAAATCTAAAAGCAGCAAAGTAGAATGCAGAATCAGATGTTTTAATGCCTAGAAATTTAGGAAATGACCTTGATCAGGGACTCATTCACCCAGGGGTGAATGGGTCCTAGTTTAAGGTTTTTAATTTTTTTTGTAGATTTTTTAGTTTATTCTAGTCATTTCCATATTCTAATTTGGAACAGTAAGTTATAGCTTGAATATTCTATGAAATGAGGGTTGAATGCAAATGGAAATTATGATTAAATGACAAACTAAGAGACCTAATTTGATGTGAAATTTTGATTCAATTTTCAAATATAAGTGAATTATGATGCAATTCTATGTAAATGATTTACAAAATGACTAATATTTTTTGTACTTTTCATATTTCAAGACATGCAAAAGTGCAATCCTAAAACCCTAAATGAAAATCAAACTAATGAAAATCAAACTAATGAAAATTAAACAACCCTAAATGAGATTTCATTCAATGCAATGCAATTAAAATGAATTAAAATATCTAGATCTAGGGTGAAAATGGACTCCAAAATTGCAAAAATGCAATGATCAAACATTGGGTTCACCTAAATGAAATAAAGAAAAATATAGTAGGGTGATGGGGTAGTTCATCAAAATGGGGTTGGTGAACCACGTAGGATCTATTTTCCTCTATTTCATTGGGAAATGAGATCCACACAATGAAAGGACTATCAAACTTTAGGTGATTCAAGTCAAATTGTTAATCTGCTAATTTCCTTTCTTTGCAAGGATGGGGGTCTTGATTAAACAATAATAATGGAAATGGAAATTAAAATGTACATTAGAGAGAGGTAAGATGATGTGTACAAGTCATAGAAAGTGCTCTGCTAAAGCTAATCTAGGAATCATTCACCCAGGGGCTAATTGGTCCTAATTTAGTGGTGTAGGAGCACCTTTACAACATAATGATTCCAATGAAGATATCTTGAAGGTTGATCAAAGTCATGTGGTTTTTCATTGTATCAAGGTCATTTTGACCGCTCTCTATGTATTTATGCCATTTGGAGGTGTCAAGAATGAGTTTTGTGTCAAAATTGTCATAAGAGGTGAAAAAGTGTAAATGTTGTCACAAAAATGCAAGAAAATGTAAGTTGCATAGAGAATATGAAGGGTCACTTTAGTGTAAGTGTTGAAAGGTAGATAGGAATTAGTTGGTAGATGAAAGGTCAGTTGTATGACTTTAAATAGGCTTTTTATCTCCATTTGTACATGGTGGGTGGATGTAGAAATGAATTTGAATGAATAAAAACTCTGTTTTCAGGCATTTTCTATAGAATTTTACTGTTTCCATCCTTTGTATGGAATAGTACAGCCTCAAAGTCATGAAAAATTGGTTGTAAGAATTTTACTTCTCAATCACCTTCCAATCACACTTTATTTTATGTGAATTGGCTTTATTTTGTGCAAGATATTTGAATTTTGTTGCAGACAATTAGAAACCCTAATTAGGGTAAACAAAGTTAGTAAAAATTGTTTTTCTCCTTTAATAAAAAATGGAATCCTCTGTTTTTTTGTGAGGTTAATATTCTATACATATCCTTTCATAATTCATAGGGTTTGGTGCAAAGTGTAAAAGTTAATGTGTGGCAAAAGTGAAGTTTTAGACTATAATTGTGCACAGATTGGTAAAAATAGAGTATCAAGAGGTTACCATCTAGGATTTGCATAAGGGCTTAATAAAATGGAAACCTAATGGATTTTTAAGCTTTAAAAGATCCAAAGTGTTTTTTTTTATGCATTGGAATAGAGAATTTATGTTTGGAGACAACAAAACCAATAAGCCTAATTTGCAGTGGTACAGTCCTGATTTGTTCAATTCTTTTCAAAGTAACATATGCTATATTTTAGATATGTTCATGAAAACTTTAAGGGGTACTTAAAATTCTAACCATAGTTAGAAGATATGGTATCGATAGGAAATTGTGTATGAAAGTTCCTTTGTAGGCCCAATAGCATTGAATTCAGTCAAAGAAGGAAGTATGTTCCAAATGAATGGTCTATGTTTTTGGGGTTTGAGAAGAGTTTGAATATGTTGTGCCAACCTAATTGAAGATGGAATAGGTCTTGCATTGGTAGTTTGTGACTTGAAATGCTAAGTTGGGGTTTGTGGTACTGAAAGTGTCAATGTTGCACAATAAGGATAGTCATAATAAAATGATGAAAATATGAATGGTCCAACCTTGTAATTGTTTGTTTTTGGTTAAGTTGAGATTACTAAAGTGTTTTGAAGGTCATTGAAGGAGTTTGGAACTTTGAATGCACATTTAAGTGTTTAAGTTGAGTTGTGTAAAGGGAAAAGTGAACATGGAATGAGTAAACATACCAAGGATGTTTTGAGCTTGGTCTAATGAGATTGAGAGAGTTTGTTTTCTTCCTTTGTATTGCATCAGTTAGGTTTTGTCTACAAATTTTGGGAGCCTCTTCTATAGATTTGAATCTCTCAATTTTCCCAAGTTTTAGGTTTAGAAAGCTTGAAATAAATTTTGTAATTGAGTTTCTATGAGATGACAACTTTTGTGACAACTTTTGCGACTTTGGCAACTTCTCCATTTTTTATATTCAAGAGATCTTCAAGATTTCTTCCACTTATCTATAGACACAAATAAAGAGGGAATTTTTTTTTGGTGAATGAGGGTTTGTCTTGGTCAAACCTCATTTTGGTAATCAAACCTTGAAATGAAACAAAATAGCATTAAAGGAATGATGAATGAACAACTCAATTTCACAACTCACCAAACCCTTGAATGAACCTTGGAATGTAGATCTACAACTTGCATGAAATGGTTTCAATGGATGTGTATCTTGATCTTGAAACTTGATTTGAATCAATGTCTTAAATGCTTGAATAGATCATGAAACCTTCATCATCATATTAGATCTAAAAGGATGCATGATGCAAGAAGACATTGACATGACAATTGGATCTTGATTTCTACAATAAACCTTCAATAAATCTTCTCTTGAATGCCTTGAATTTTTCTTGAATTTCTCTTGAATTTCTAACTTTTCTATTAGAATAAATGGTTTCTACCATTTACCTGCATAAGTTTACTTAGGAAAAATAGTTTATTAGTTTTTCATTTAATTATTCATAGGTGATTTCTTTCCTGTATCGAGAATTTTTATACCTGCCATAATTTCTTGCCTTCAAAAGGTTGTACAATATGTAATTTATCTCATCTCATTCATTTTTCATTTTCTCTGGTGGAATACCCTATGCTCTTCTCTCATTGATTTGTGAAGGTTTGTTCATAGATGTTTCTCCTAGGTTAATCTCTCTAACATGGTGTCAGAGCCACCCAATTTATGAATCTTTCCTTAGAGTTTTCATCAAAGTGCTTGAGATCAATTTATTTTTCTTTCGACATTTGAAATTTTTAAAATTTCAAAATTGCCTTATTTCCCATTAATTTTGATTTTTTATTTTGCCGATTGGAAGCAATTGAAAGAGGCATTCGAATTCAAGAGGCCATGATTTTTGTTTGTTGGGAAAAATTCCTATTTTTTGGAGGTGCTTGCAAAAGATATGGTTAGTGTTTTTTCAAGGAGATATTGAATTCATTTGCATAGAGGCATTGGAAACTTAAGGCGTGTTCCTCTGTTGGAGAACCATGTTTTATGCTTAAGGTGGTTCCATTTTAGTTTGGGCATACTACCCATTTGTCTGATCAATTTTGTTGTGTAGAGGTCAATTCCTAGTTTTCAAGGATGCATTTCTTTTTAGTCTAAAATTGATTCAACTTTAGAGGGTGTTTTGAAACTCGAGGAAGGCCACATTTTTTTTGTTTTGGAGGCAGCATTTTCAGCCTCTGTGTGGAGACATCAATCTGATTGGAGGTTGTAGTCAATGTTTTAAGGGAACATTTTGAACTGAGGGCCATTTTTTTTCTTTGCAAACCACATTCTAAAGAACCTCAGTTTTGAGGAAAACGCTGGTTGAATTTTGGCAGAAAGGAGGCACATTTTCTCTTCATGGAGTTTTGGATCCCATGCCTGAAGGTTGGAATCAATCTCAATAGGCATCTATAACTTTACCCATCTGCAAGTTGCAATTTCTTTCTTCAACATTGAGAGACATTTTTTTCAAAGGCCCCAATTTCTTTGAAGGAGGCTTGATTTGGAGACCACAATTGTGTGCTTAGCTGGCTGATTCATTTGTGTGGAGGTGGTTTGAAGGCTTGAGTTGCTCATTGTTAGGGCTATGTAGATTGGAGAACCTTGATTGGCCGATTCTGCAGCATACTTTAGTTTTTCTAAAATTTACCCTCAAATATTTGCTAGGGTTCATTGAAGGTGGGCCCGTTTGTGGATGCTTGAAATTCTATTTGGGACTTTAATCCCACATTGAGCTTGAAGATGTAGTTATTGGTCTTCATATACCTCGGTGCAAATAAGCATAGTGTGAGAAAAGGCTCACATGACCCATGGAAGGTCCTTTCTCGCGCATGCATGATCTACCTAGAAATGTTTGTTGCTTGGCGATTGGACGCTTGGTTGTGTTACTTGTTTCCTTGTGCTTGAACCTAGTGACTAAGAGCTCCAAAAGATTTCCAAAGTGCCTTTATAGGCCTATTTTATTTGTGCATATATTTTGCAAACAAAGGCCAATTTTCACGAACCACATATCAATGGAAAGGTATTTTTGTCACCTTTGCAGTGGTTGAGGAATTTCTCTCATATTTTTCTATTTAATGGTGATTTTAATCCATTGAAGTTCAATATTGGTGTTGTTGTGCTCTTTTGGAGTTGCTTGATTCTCATCCCTTTTTTACATTATTTCTTCCTGAAGCATTTTGGGAATATTTCATTTGTAGTATTTAGGAGTTTCTAATTGTTGTTGAAGGTTATTGTCTTTATATTTTTGGAGATTCTCCATAGTTGATTATGTGGTTTCAATTTCATCCTGTTGTGATTATGTTGAGAAGGGGAAACTATGAACAATGGAGATATGGTATCATAAAACATCTTTGATGGCTTCATTTGTTGCCACATTTGTATAATCTTGTTCCCCTTCCTTGTACTAATAGTAAGAAAGTTGCATGGAATTGCAAAAGGGATCATGTCCTAGGAGTTAGTACAATGCATATTGATGATGCCACTTTGAATGCTATTGATTATTTTGAGTTTCCTCATACTCTTTGGACTAAAATTTTGGAAATACATGGAGATCTTGATATTCAACCATTCCGAAATGATCTTGTCACAGATTGTCTAGTGCCTCTTCATTTTTCAGAAAGGATACCCTATGATCATGCTACTATGCAGTAGTTTGAAGTTTTGGAATACTTTGAATCTTCAGATGAGGATGACAAGGGTTCTTTAGATGCTCCTTCTTCTCCATCAGGGATAGTTGATGTACCTTCACCTTCATTGATTCATTGTGCAGAGTCATTAATTGAGGCTCCTATCATTCTTGTTTGTCAGGACCATTGATCTTATATTGGTGATTCATTGAGAACATCTAGTGATTCATCATGACCAATATCTCATTTTCTTCCTATTTAGGATTCGTATTTGTCAAACATTGGTTTCTTGTTCGTAGAGTCTCATATTTTAGATTTGGAAGACACATTTGAGGGTATATCCCTCCTATTTGATGATAGTTGTACAACTATTGTCACTCCAGCTCAATCTCTAGAGAATGTTTAGAATCAATTTCCAGTGGTACCTTTTTTGTCACTTCCTATTGTGATTGGGGATTTTTCTGATTTGTTTTTGGCATCATCTTCCAAGGTCTTGGTGACACATGAGCAGATTTTAGAGACATCATCATATATTTTCATGCTTCTTTCTTTTAATTCCTATCTGGAATGGGAAGCATACCTACATTTTTACTTAGCTTTATTTCTTCCAAAAGGGAGACAAGTTGTTTGTCGACATTGGATCATTTTTTTCTTTAGGCACTTACCATTTTTGCAGGTGATTACACATTGTGGGGGGTTACATAGTCTCTCTCTTTCCCTCTTATGGGGGGGCCAGTAATTGTATATATGATGTATGTAGGTCTTGGGGGATGTGATTGAGTCCTCCATCCATGCATCATTTTTGTTTTCTTTTTTGTCTTTTGGAGAGGGATTTTTTCCTACAAGGTTTTTCTCCTTTTCTCCAGTTGTGAGAGATTTCTTTTTTGCATTGTAAATGGGTACCTAACATGGTTGTGTAGCCAAGACCCATATTGCATCTTCTCTTTTGCATAATAATTCTTCCTCAGTTGCACTTAAGGGGGGGAGGTGTTAGAGTAAATGGTTTTCACCATTTACCTACTTAAGTTTACTTAGGCAAAATAGTTTATTATTTTTGCATTTAATTATTCACAGGTGGTTTATTTCCCATATTTGCATTGTAAATGGGTACCTAACGTGATTGTGTAGCCGAGACCCATATTGCATCTTCTCTTTTGCATACTAATTCTCCTAAGTTACACTTTAAAGGGGGTGTTAGAGTAAATGGTTTTTACCATTTACCTGCTTAAGTTTACTTAAGCAAAATAGTTTATTATTTTTGCATTTAATTATTCATAGGTGGTTTCTTTCCCGTATCGAGAAGTTTTATACCCACCATAATTTTATGCCTTTAAAAGGTTGTAGAATATGTAATTTATCTCATCTCATTCATTTTTCATTTTCTCTAGTGAAATAGCCTGACCGCTTCTCTCACTAATTTGTGAAGGTTTATTGGTAGATGTTTCTCCTGGGTTATTCACTCTAACATTTTCTATATAGAATTGCTCACTTCAAAATCTTAGATCACTTAGATGAAACATAGTGAAATGACCTTATATTTATAGGTTTGTAACATTAATTTCCGAAAACTCAAATAACCCAAGCCGACATGTGAATATGGATTTGAATACGTTTAAATACCTCCAAAAAAATAATTTAAATTTAGGTCATAGGTCTAAGTGAGGACCCATTTGCCCATGGGTGAATGGGTCCTAGATCACTCACCTAGGACACACATTGCTCAATGACACGTGTTATGTTTAGGCATTAATGAATGTGAGGTTTCCTCTTTATAAAATGTGATTAATTATGCTTGGATTTGAATTAACTAAAGGACCCCTAAATAAGTGTGATATTCTAAAGAGGTGCACTTTACGAGACCAAAAATAAGGCACAATTAAGTCCATTTTAATTAATAGGGCCCTAAACTTAATGTGAATATGTAAAATACATATTACAACACTAAATTAAGGAATAATTAAGTTAATTTTAATATTAATTCCTAATTATGTGTGAAAATATAAAGGGATACATTTTTCCACACTACACTTACATAGAATCCCCTTGTTAATTTCCATTAAAGTGAAAATAGAATTGAAACAATCATCATCCTTTATTAAATTAGTGTTTAGAGAGAATTTATTATTCCTTTAAGGATCCTCTTGGAGCTAGTTGGCAATCATATGATTACCAAAAATTAGGTAGTGATCAAAAGGACTGGAAGATTACACTCTAACTCCTTACCCATTATCTAATTTTTCAAAAAATATAAAATATTTGTTAACATAGAATATATCAAGGTGATAGTAAATTCTTTTGCACCCTTTTTGTGCATTACACTAGGTGAAGCATAGAGTATTAACCAGTTTAACAAAGTCTTCAAGAGGGTCAATAAGATGTAATTTTGATTTCATTTGATCCTAAAATATTTTTTTATTTTATTTCCAATCTAATCCTAAACCACCATATTTTTCTTTTTTTTTTCAATCATATTGAAGTCTCCTCGAAATAGCTGGGGTATATTAGGTAGATTGCACATCCATTTCCATAGGTAAATTATTTCCTTATAATTATTAGAGGCATGTAATGAACAAATACCAAACATCGTTTATCTTTTTCAATGATTATCCAAAAAATTCTATGACAAGGTGAAAAGATATAATCAATTAGAAGGTCCTTCCTCCTAGGGGAAATTAGGATGGTTGAACCACCTTTACCTCTTTCATGGTTGGTATAAATGTGAGAGGCATGTCTCCAAATGAACCTTAGATTATTTGCTAAGGTGAAGTTGGAATATTTAACCTCATGTAAGTTGATTGAATTATTCTTCCCGTTATGCAAATAGATTCTAATAATATAATTTTTGTCAGGGGATTCCAATCCCCTAACATTCTAACTATTGTGATTTAGATTCATCATCCTCCATATTATGCCTAAAAGTATCACAACATTTGGGAATTTTATCTTCATTAGGTTTTGGTTTGTTCTTCCCTTTATGGTATGGTTCACTACCCTTCAATCTAATTTTCCTACCTCTTTTTAATTTTTTTTAGAGTTTCAAGACTAGGAGTCAACCTAGGTTCTCCTAACAACTCTATTCCAATAGGTATATCTATGTTTAGACCCTCTTTCCAAAGCAACCTTTGATCCATAAATGTTTAAAAGGTGATGTTAATATTAGACTCCCAACCTAGGTTGCACTATCAACTTTAGCCATCTCCTTGTTTGATATCACTCCATCACCATTCCAACACCTTGGTTCTGGCTTAGTATCAGATAGGGAGGGATTTACATTTGAATCTTTGGATAAGCATCCAATACTGCATTGGTCTTCAATACCATTCATAGATAATTTTTTTATAGGTAATCAATAGGAAACAACACATTTCCTTGAATTATCTCTAGGAAAATTATTCCTTTTAGCATTGTTAGAGTTACCCTCACTATCCTAGTTCTCTCTTATTTCTACAAGTATAGTGTTCTCTAAATTAGGAGCCCTATCTACTTTTTCTATGAGTTCAATCTATTTGAGTTCTTTGGGGACATAATAGGAGAAAGCATTACTACCTATAATTGTAGGCTACAAATCTCCCTCATAGATGGCCTCATTCATTTCCCCTTTTATAGGTTGAGAATGAAGGACTTCGGCTTTGTGCTTTTATGGTATTGTACATTTAATTTTGTCCATAAACTTGTTGAGATTTATTTTTTGTGCTTGGGGATGGCTAACACCACCTTTTCCAAGCACTTTGGAAGAATCTATTAGGGAGGATAATTCCAGATCCATCCAGACTCCACTTTTTTTAACCATTTTTTTAATTTTTTCTTTGCCTCTACTTATAGTCTTGGGATCCTTTTCAACCAATTTAAATAGACCAAACAATGGTGCATCGTCTACTTGGTCTAAAGGAGCTATCTTTTTGGGATTTTTGTCATTCCAATAAGAATTTGAGCCCTCAAAAGGACCTACTACAGACTTGTTCTTGTTAAATTGAGTTTCATTGGAATCCTCTGTCATTACATTAGGCCCACTAAAGTTTGACCTTTGAGTGTTCGTATTCCTCTAAACTATGGGGAATTTTTTCCAAATGTGTTCCTCTTCTTTATAGAGGAAACATGAATTGATCCCTCCCATAAATTCTACCTTGCAATATATTCACTTTTCAAGAGATTCAATTACCAATTCCTCACGAATGTCAATGCCTAGCAAGAGAGCCACTGAGACCCTTTCATCCATATTCAGTATGGTATTCCTTAGTTTATCAATTTTCATTACTTTCCTTAGAGGGGAAAGCAATTTAGGGAAAAATGCTTAGTATTGGATAGGGGCCTCCTTAATTTTGGGCCATCTAGGTTAAGACAATGCAAGCAACTCTTCATTTATAGCATTAGCTGACCAAGGAACTTCCCTAAAGATAGTTTTCCCAATATTCCAATATGATTTTTTTAACACCTTTTCTTGTGTGTCATTTTCTTTAAATAAAATTATAAAGATTCCTTTTTAAAATAATCTATAGAATTAAATCCACAGCCCTAATTTTTTCCACAAAAATTCTAGAACCAATCATCCAAGAATTTCCTTGTAGGGTTTCTATTAGTATCTAGGGCTGCCAAAAAGATAGCCAAATTACTTAACCTAATTTGTTCTTTCTTGATTACAATAGCCATATATGTAATGGGGGCAACAAACATTTTATTATGGTAGGATAGAGAGTTCTTACCTTCTCTTTCACCTTCTTCATTGCCTTTGACAGACCCACGACCACAACACTTTAAGAGGAATAACATTGATAACATGGTCTCTATTAATGATATCAAGTTTCCACAATCCATATAATTTGATGTTGCAGCGGTTTCATCCTGATGATGGATAACAAAGTGTGATATCATTAATGACAGTATTTCATCCTGATGATGGATCATAGAGTGTGATCTGAAATATTGATGCAAAAGAAAACTCTCACACAATCTAATCCATAAACCACTGCAACATGGTCTCTATTCTTGGTGAAGTAACGAGAATCTCCTTGAATGAGGGTTTCAAACTATCGAAATTAGTGAGGCCATCCCTAAATATTTAGTGTACCTTAATTAAATTGTTGGGTGGCTTTCTAGTGATGGGGACATCCAATTGCATAAAATCATGTACTAATTTAATGGATCACACATACCAAACTAGAGTGGACAACACAAATGGAGACCACTTGATAGACGAAAGGAATACACACAAATTGTAGATAAATGCACTTAATTAATGTCTACAAATAAAGAAACTATGAAAAGCATTTCAAGACACCCTAATGGCACAAGGCCATTGTAATTTTGTTAGCAGTACACCCACTTTTCTCTCCTCTCCTATGTTTCCTTTGGTTCTTCATTTTTCACCTAGGATCACCTTTCCTACTCAATAGTTAATTATTTGTAATATACTCATATGTGTATATTGCATAATCAATTATAATAAATGAGTTTTAAAAATTATTGGACTTGAATTATAGTTTTATAGTCAAGGCCAACATTAATTTCACTCACTTAATTTTGATCATTAATATAAATAATAATTATAATTTTAACTAAATCATCTATAATTATAAATAGTTATAATCATATTGGTCACATGCTTCACAAAATGGATCATTGTCAAAGAATTAATTCTAAATGTGTTTGTATCTACTGAAAAATATTATAAGAAATAACTAATGGATGAATTTAGTCAATAATAATTATATTTTATCTTCTTTTTAAAATATTATTTTATTTTGTGAACTTAAAATACATATAATTTATGTTTGAACATTTTTTTTAAAACCTTACAAAGCTATTTTTCTATCCATGATATTATCTACATGAATTACTATGGATATATCTTTGCACTCTATGAGACTTCAACTCTAATAAAATCTTTATAAACTATTCAATTTATCCATTAAACAAGAAGTCTTACAATTTTTTAAAATAAATTTAACCTTCAACAATCATAAAATGTCAAAAACATTATAACTATAATAATAAATATCTTCCAAAGTTATTTTTATGTGAATTTTGAAGAGTTCAAGGCTCCTAATATGAAAGTGACTAAATTAAGTGAATGCTATACTATTTCTAAATCCATTAAGCCATCATTGTCTCTCTAAAATTATGATAGGTGTATGCCTATATGTCCTTGGAAGGAAATAACATCAATGCAATATTTTAAGATTCCTTGTATATTAAAAGAGACTTAAATGAGTTGTCATTTTTATTTTTTATGACATAAAGCTAATATAACTCTTTGAATAAAAATAAACTTATATTATCTTATCTATGATGGTGATCACTTCTTCTTATCCTTTCTATTTATGCATGCATGAAATGTTTTACATTAATATTTTACTTTCTTACATATGATATATGATATTTCATTATTTATGTTGAAATATAATAATATTAATATACATTTCATTCACTCAAAATAGTTGGTGAGATTAATGGTATGTTCCATGATAGTTCATTTCCCATCAAGGTTCAAACCTACCATATAATCAATAATTAAGTGGTGATGTTGAGTTCATTCCTTGGCCAAATTTTGTAGATTAGACACCCCTCAAATCTGGACTCTCAACTCAAAAGATATCAACCTAGACTAATACTCTCATATCAAGTAGTGAAAATGACTTATATTTGAAATAAATCCCTTCAAAAGGAATTTATTATGAATCATATTTAATGTAAATATTTAACATTTTATTATGAATTTAATTGTATCTCAATTCTTATAATTTTTTTATTAGAAATATATTTTTTGGGTGTTTTATAGTACTTCCTACCATGGCACGTAATTGAACCATAAGTTGGCTACTTACTATCCACATTCACTATCTATGCAAGACATAAATTGAAAATAATTCAAGAAAAATTTGTAGAACAAACACTATATTTTTTTTCTACATTTCATTTGTGAGACAATTTTTTTGTTTCTTTTGAATTTATTTTAATTGTGTTATTTTCATATAATGACTTGTGTATAAGTTATGTTTAACATGAAATTTGGAAATTAACTTTAAAATATTATCTAATTTTTATTTAATATAATGGGGAAAAATCTCAAACATTAAAATTAATGTGTTTCTTGTCAATTTAAATTTGGAAGAACACAACTAACTTGGGTCATTTGTATGACATGAACATGACCTATAAATTGTAAATTAAAATTTTTATGGTTCACCCAAGCTAACTCCATATAACTAATTGTTAGTTGTTGACCTGAACATGAAATTTATTAACTTTTGTGCTAGATTGTTATCTTTAAGAGAAAACCTCAATTTATTTGCATCCATCCTAAGGACCTTTGAAGATCCACCCAAAATATTGAGAGTATTTTCTAGAGCATTAAGATTGCGTTATCATATTGCATCAACATCATTAAAATTATATATAGTTACTTGTGGTCCTTAAACTTTTCATTTGAACTAGTGAATAACCAACATGAGATTGACCAAAAGAGAGCATTCCTTGCTTCTAACAAATGCATAAAAATGTCTATTGACACCACATCTTTTATGTACAATGTTTCAAACAGTGAGACAAGAAAATTTCAAATGATAAATCAAGTAGGATTCAAATATTCTAGTAGAGTTTAGATCAATAGGCATGACAATTAGTTCCATAAGTGCAACAACTAGTTTTGTGGGTGCATACTTGAACTATATTACTAAATAAGAAAATCAATGAAATAGAGGTATTCTTCTAATCATTTACATAGTACTAATAAATTGACGACATCCATAATAAATATCTTTACCATCTTTAGAGATAATTATCATTATTTTTATTTATTCAAATTTGTGTATTTATTTTAGTAACATTATCATTCCACACTCATTAATCATAGGTGTATTTATTGATAGTTGTTTCAATTATATATTTACTCTAGATTAATTTGAAAGTTTTATTTAATTTTCTTCTCCAATTACAAAAGAAAAAATTCCATTGATAAGATGTTGGGAAATCCAACACCACCGCCATGTGCTCTACAAGTAGAAATTGTATACAAGAAGACAAAGAAATATATGTAGAAAGGACAAGTTCCTAATTAGGACTTTTAACTCTTGTTTAAAACCTATTCCTAACTCAAATGATAAATGATGTAATAATTTTTTATAATTTTTCAGCACTCAAAATATTTTGAATCTCACAACCCATTCCACAATCAACCTTTAAAACCTCAAACTTGTCTATTTTTCTTTCAATCCCATGATGTAATATTCTTGAACATTAAACTAACCATGACTTTGCATCCAAAACAATCATTTAAACCAACTTTTGTAATTGTGACACGCGCCTTTTTACTCCAATTTCTATCCCTATACTTTATGTGTCCAAATGATAAAATGATCACTTAATTATTTATAAAAGACAAAATAAATTACATAAAAAATACTACATACATATATAACCAACAATATAATAGTAACCACGAATCTAAAAAAATGCTCAACTTCATTATTATACCTCTTTGACTATATACAATCACATAGATATAACTATTTAATCAATAGACATTCTACAAATTTTTCAAGGACCCATTCCACAAACTTTCAAATCTTAAATGGGACTTGATTGCAAGTGAAAAAGTCTTAGAATTTCCCCTTTCTCAAGATAATATCCCAAAGGTGCTTGGAACACTATGCTATCTACATATCAAAGTTTTATTAGAAAACATGAGTGCATAGATGTATAGGATGAGCTCACAACTAAAGTAAACCACAATCAACTTCTGAATACCACCATGCCAAAAGGAAAAGAACCACATGAAATCATGTCCACATATAATATTCTAAGGATGACCTAGCTTAAATTTTGTTCTTAATAAGAACGACGGATTATCAATTTTGTGCAGATGATGTCTGAGCATGAACTCCAGCTACGCTATTACAGGAATTGTCGTCCTCGTCTAGACGTAGTTCTTGCCATGCCCAAGGTGACTGTTGCTGAGAATTCATGCTTAATTCTTCCATCATGCAGTTGACGTTGGAGCTATTGTTATTGGTCTTATCAGCAGTTCTGTTATTTGGAGAATCTAGAAGCAGGTCCGTCAAGTCCTACATGCCATGGTTATGAATAACACCATGGCCATGGGTTATTTCATCAGAGAAAAAGAAGTCCTCATGGGTGGGCTTCTTGATTTTTGTTAGGCCCCTAATAATAGCCTTAGAGGAAGAATCATGGCATATGGCAATCCCAATCAGAGCAGCCGAATTGTCTTCCTTGTGAATAATTCCATTTGGGTGATCTCCGATAAGTTGATCTGAGTTGCAACCAAAGCAAAAGGATGAAACTGGGCCTAAGGTTAACTAGGAACTTGTATCAGACCATGGAATGGCATTCTCTAGATCATGATCTAGTCCATGGGGATTCTGACTATTTTTATTGTTACTTTTAATGTTATTAATAATAGTCTCCTTCCTGAAGGCCTTGCCTGATTCTGAGTTCCAAAGCTTCAAGAAAATATCAGTCAGTGCCTTGGAATTGGCCTGTACATTATCATTCCCCTTCCACTTATTGCTTGAAAAGGAAGATGAAGATGATAGGCTTGAATCTCTGGACAGCCTTGCTTCGGCTTCAATCCTTACAATTTCCCACTGTGACACGTGCATGAGGAGGGTTGTGGATTGAGATACCTGTAACCCATTTGCGCTGGGTATCTCAGATTTCGGTGCATGGGTGGAAGGGTCTAGTCCCATTCCCAACAACTTTTTCTTCAAGTGCGTGTTCCAGAAGTTCTTGATCTCATTATCAGTTCTCCCTGGCAGCTGGGAAGCTATTGTAGACCACCTGCAGAAAGCCACTACAGTAATATTGGAAACCCCACCAATAGGAAAAACTAATAATACTAGTAAACGAAGTAGTTACACATTTACTCCTAGCCAAAAGTAGCTATACACTTTTGGTAGAGTTATTACCCCTAGCCAAAACTACCAATAAGACCTTTTAGTACGTCAAACCCAACAGAATCTTTATTACATTTGGTTGATCATTATATATCATTTGAAGAAGCTACATCCATGGTTTATCAAAGTTTTTTATTACATGTTGCTTAGAATTGCATGCAACTGAAGGATAGTTCTTTCTTCTTCCAGTTGAAACCGGCCTCGCTTAATATCAGGTCTCAGGTAATTAGTCCAACACATGCAGCAGCTCTTCCCACACCGAAGAAGCCTTGGGCAAGCACACAATGCATAAATTCACAACATGCATACTTATGAGTTCACATGAAACGTGTTTGAAGTTATCTTGGAATTTAGTATGACAAATAGTTGTAGGCCCTGTCAAATTATTCGTTATTTAGTTTATGGTTCAATGTTTCTTTGGAGGAGTACGTGTGCACAGTCTAATCTCACTTCTTACGTACATAGAAAATGTTTTAACAATAAATCAACTAAATACTGGTGCTCATATGTACGTAGAAGCTCGAATGCAATATATGCTTCCAAGTCAGACAGTCTCATAAGCTCAAATGCAACATACTTCTTTTTGGATTTGTTGTATATATTTTTTATCAATATTAAGAAGTTAAAATATTAGAATGCAAATAGGAGAATCAAAGAACAAGAAACAAAGACTTCTAAATATAAAAATTATTTAACATGAAAAATATTTTATTATAGTAAAAAAATCAAAATAAAATATTCTTAACTATACTATGTGTGTGTGTGTCGAATGTGGATAGGATTATAATGTCAACACAAACCTTAATGAGACGGTTTACATTCAAAGTTTGAAGGAAGTAAAATTATTCTATTCGTAATACAATCAAATCTTTCAAATACGTATCATTGTCCTCTATTTCTAGGAATTTATTAAACCGTTTGGCCCTCAGATTTCTATGGGCACAATAGTTGTTAAAATGACTACCTAGAAAATGAGATTTGATGCTTAATATGCAAGCTAAGATGATTCCTATGTGCAAACGTGTGCTGGAAGGATTAGTGGTATGCTTCTAAATGAAACAAGATGATGGAAATGATGATGAATACGATGATAAACGAAGGATGATGTTGATGATGAATGAACAAGTGGAGATGAGTGAGATGATATGAAACTATAATGAACCATCCATGATTATGCATACGATCAAATGCAAACATAAAACAAACTAACCTAAAATGTAACTATGATGCAATGGGGATGATAAAATGTAACTATGAAGCAATTAATTAATCTAAGATGAGAATGCAAAGTAACACATGATATGAAAACTAAGTATAAGACTCCATGAAAGCTCCAAGCTCCTAAGATAAACCTGCATAGTAACTTTACTCAAATTGTGGATGATAAATGCTAAGGCAAGAGGGTGTATTTATAGGGTTTCTCAAGCATTTTGTGAGGTGGCACCTATCAACAGTCTAGATTCGAAGGAGAAATAATAGACGATAGAGATGGAAGGAATCAGGATGTTGTCCCCTTGACCAAGGACAACATGCCATGTGTGTGGATAGAGTCCCTTGACCAATTGGAAACATTCCAAAAGGATGGGAGACCCAAGTGTGTGAAACAAAGACCCATGTACTCCAAATTTGTTGGAAGTGTGGGGGAATAAAGCCAAGTACCTTTTCTATTGGTGGAAGTGTGTGAGGATAATTCTAATAATTAGGCTTTATTTATTTTCATGTAACCTTTATGAGGTGGCATAAGAAAATGTAGTAGAAATGTGCTCTAATTCTTAATCAGGATTAAGGAAGATTAATTAAATAAACACGTTTAGGGTATTTTGTTTATTTAATTATTTAGAAGAATATAATTTTGGAGAATTAAAAGAGGAATATTAATTAAATAAATACATTTTGGGTTTTTTTTTTATTTAATTATTTAGAAGAATATGATTTTTGAGAATTAAAAGAGGAAGATTAATTAAATAAACACATTTAGGGTATTTTTTTTATTTAATTATTTAGAGGAATATGATTTTGGAGAATTAAAAGGAAAGTGAACAATATAAACAAAGTAAGGCATTATTTATATGTAGTTGATGTATTAATCAAATAGGTTGTATTTAATTAATTTAATATGATGACCGTTTTTAGGTGTATACATTTTTCCCTCTTTGAAATGATGTGTTTACACGTTACTTCAAAGAAAAAGTTGATGTCGATGCTTAGAAAATATTTTGATTCCCCAAACGATGCTCTTAACTTTTGAATTTCAGGTATTGACAGATATATGCCCCCTTGAGGGATAAATTCATGAATTTGTTTATGTGAAATGAAACGTTCGAATGATGTGATGGTGTTGCGATGATTTGATGATGATCCAACATGGATTCAATGATAGTTTGATGTTAGAGATGATTTATCTCTCAAAATTTGATTGAGCCTGCTAGATTGATTAATTGATTAATTGATGCCTTATGTTGTCTCCTTGTGTTTGATGTTTGATGATCGCGTTTAGCTGATTGGTTGATTTGATGATGTTGATAGAAAAATTGACCTCATGATAGGTGAGGATCAATGATAGGATGATGATGATTGACCTCATGATAGGCGAGGATCAATGATAGGATTGATGATTGACCTCATGATAGGCGAGGATCAATGATAGATTGATGATTGACCTCAAGATAGGTGAGGATCAATGATATATTGATGATTGACCTCATAATAGGTGAGGATCAATGATAGATTGATGATTGACCTCATGATAGGCAAGGATCAATGATAGATTGAAGATTGATGATTGATGGACCTCATGATAGGCGGGGTGCATTGATTGATGAACCTCATGATCGGTGAGGTTGATTTGATTGATGAACCTCATGATAGGCGCGGTGCATTGATTGATTGATGAGCCTCATGATAGGAAAGGTTGGATCGATTGATTGATAAGATTGCTAATTTATGAGGATTTCCACATCTAGTGTGGGCAGATTCAGATTTAATTGTGTAATGTGGTTTGACTTCTCTATTTGATCGATATGCCCCAGTATAGGATTGATTAATGTACTGAGACTTGATGTGCTGAGACCTGATGTATACACCGATTCAATTGAGACATTATGATTTCTGCCAATTTTGATAATGTACCTCTTGATGTTTGGATATCATTATACACTTGACATTGTGTTTTGAGGTATATATGGTATGCAGTGATGATGATGATCTATGTGTCTATATGATTTCATGATGGATGCATTTCATTTCTATTTTATGATGATGATCATGATGATTATGATGGATGCATTTGATTTCTATTTTATATGCTATGTAACATTTTATATGAAACTGATGATATGATATGTTATGGATGATGGATTTGATTATGCAAATGATGTATGATGTTCCATGTGATGATTATGTTGAATATGTATGGATACGATGCAAATGATGTGTGATGTTTTGTAATGATGAATGAGGATTATGTGATGCAAATTATTATGCAAATGATTATGTTCTAAGGTCCTTAAGCTTAAATGAGTGAATCTATCCAACTTCCAAAAGTTGTGGGAAGGTTGTCGTCAGTTGATTCTTTGTTAAATTGAGCTTCACAAAACCTAACATGTTTCTTAATTCTTTTGGAAATCTAAAGAGACTTACTCATTTAAGATTAGTGAACCACTTCCCTAATGCCACTAAATGAAATTATTTTATTTATGTAAATGAGATGTGATGGATGTTGTTTTGTGTTTTCTGATGCAAATATTATGATGTGATGCATGAATAGATGAATGGTGTTGTAAGGTTTTCCAATGCAAGTTATATGCAACTAAATGAGAATGTTTTCTAATTGATGATAATACAAGTGATGTGGATAATGATGTGTTTTTGGCAATGTCAAGGGTACTCAATCCATTAATAATAGAGATGACACCATTGCGAAATTGTTTCAGCTTTGAAAAACCCCATAAATACACATGCAATACTAACATGAATGCAATCTAACTTAACTATGCGAATCTCGTATTCAAAAGTTGTCATTTGTTTTAACCAATTTTCCATGCTCTTTATCATAATTGGGCCTTTAAAATGTTGAAAATGAGTACAAGCATCGATGGCATAGTTTAGACCAAGGTGACTTGACTACTACTTCCATGATGTTTTAAAATTGCAAGTTAACACAAGCATCTAAGTATAATTAAACTGAGATGACCTGAGCATTACTTGCATAAATAGACAAGAGTTAATATTTTTCCTATGCAAATTCAGAATGTCATTAGTGATACTTTGTAGTGCACATCTCGCGACAACTTGCATAGTAATAATGATAAACTCATAGACAACAGACAAAGAAAAATCATACTCCTTCCTTTCTCCTCTAGTTCAATACATCATCGAGGACTCGAGAGATATGATAACAAAAATCAAAGTAGAACAATTTGAGCTTTCGTGTTTAACATGATAAACCCTTGATTCAGAAAGATCACCATCCATTTGAAGTTTGTGTTTGTAATGTTAGTCTGATGACTGTTTTCCTGTTGGTTCAAGCTCAAAATTTATTTTCCCCTATTGAGTGCAAGATTTTTCCCCTAGTCCAGGGTGAGACATGACCATGACGACCAAGACCTTACCTAAAGACCTATCCTAGGGGCCTTGAGGGATGATCAACAGATTATCCTTTCCTACGTTATACACACTAAGACCATGTAGTTCGACTGACAACCCGACCAAGATTTACAAGACAAAAATATGAACATAAAAAACACCTAAAAGACTAACCTAAATGTCTTGGGGGATAATCAAAGATCACCCTTGCCTACGTTCAAAGCTCAGAGATGACGTAGTTCGAATCAACGACTATGTTTTTTATCTTTTAACTTTTTGACTTGTTTTGGTATTTTGACATGTTTTGAATGTTTTTTGGATTTTGATATGTTTTGATTTTTTTTGGATTTTGATATGTTTTGAATGTTGTTGAATTTTGATCTATTTTGAATGTTTTTGGATTTTTTATTTTCTAACCTTGAGAATGTACAATAATTCAATCCAATGCGGGACATGCCCCTAGTGTGATATGATGAGACAAACTGATTTTTAGAATGGGTAGACTAATACTAGGGGATACCATGATACAAACACTGGATCAAGCTATGATGCGAACATGGAAGCATGACAGATGCAAAGATGGAAGCCTGATGGATGAAAATATGGATATGACCGATTGAAGGAACAAGATGCCCTACAATAGAGGTAATGCAACCATGGATAAATGATAGATCAAAATGAAATATTCACTACAAAACATGTCACACAAGAAACATATCTCTTGTCAAAAGATGATAATGGTTGATTGATTAAGATGCCATGAATGATTGATTCCATAAGGCATGATGATGATAAGATTGATGATTGTTGATGATTGATTGACAAAAGGTACGAGGATTGGATAATGTTTTACAGCTAGGCTCAAATATGATTTGCACGATAAAATTCAAGGTTGCAAAAGGGACATGATGACATGGATTTTGATAAGATAGGAGATATGGAATGGAAGAAAGTGAGGATAATGATAATGAATGGGATGATCAAGATCAACCAGATAAGATACGAACACAAGGCCCAAGTATTTTTCCCCTATTCCTCATCAACACTAAGGACGAGAAGAAAGGATGTATTTAGAAAGAATGATGGAATATGGATAAGGTGAAGGATATGATAAAAAAGATATGGATAAAGCATATAGGAAAAGATATATGATGTTTAGGAAGATCCTTAACTTTGTCAAGATCAAAGGTGGAAAAGCAAGGAATGAGCATAAAAGGGATAATGACCATGAATGATAAGATGGATGAAACTTGTCCCTAAGTGTAGAGTGCAAGAGGAATATGGAAGATAGGATATGGATGATAGGGAGATGGAAAAAGGACTTAAACATCAAGTTTCATAACCAAATATCTCTCGAATACATGCTCTAATAAACTATGGCAACAGGAAATTG